>JAODAL010006270.1:0-134988 GCA_025379985.1 Phyllomedusa bahiana | reverse complement strand
TATAATTTTGTGGGAAAAGATTCAGTAAAACTTAGTTTATTGATCCACTCTAGGTCCAGGAGTCCACTAGTTGATCCTACTATATCTACTTACAAAAAAAAAGTTAGGGATCTATTGCTTTTGGTTGACATTTCAGTATAAACATAACATTTCTTGATTTTTTTTAAATGAATTAAATTAGACCATCTCTTAACTTTAGAATGCACTTGTCCAACTGTTCAATTTTTTAGTACTTTTTGCACAACTGATCTCTAACAAGGGCTTAACGGCAACATTAACCACAGGTGTTTAATCCCTGACTTGGACAATAAATATAGGGAATCAATTCAAATTGGGATTTAAACAGTCCTCCTCATCATGCTGCTCACATTTTGACATCATAAGACCAAGACAACATCTTACAATTGATTAACAGTACTTCGCCATTGTGAGGCTACAAGTGTTCTTGACAGAAGTGGCCACTGAGCATAGTGTTACAGAGTGTCATCAGTAGGTTGTCCTTTGGCTCCATCACACACTGATGACCACTTCAGTGCCCTACTGAACAGGATAATGAATGCCACACAACTTCAGACATGTTTAAAGGAGGTGAGAGGAAACCAAGTGTCACGTCACACCATTCATAACCATTTACATCAGCATGTTCTGTGTGCTAGATGACCTGACCAAACCACCACTTACAGTATATATTTGTAATACACCCATTCCTAGTGTAAACTCCTCCCCTATATAACATTATATATATATATATATAGAATGTCAACAGCCACTTTGCCAGTACAGCACCAGACTAAGAACTGATCCAACTCCATATCTGATCTTTGCTGCCACCTGCCACCACATAAGCATGGGCAGTGTTTCACTTTAATCAAATATGTCAAGAACCAGCCATTACCACACACTAGGAAGCAGGGAAATATTCAGGTGGTTGATGTCTTTTCTTAAGAATCAGCTTCACCCACCTTTACAATAGTATACCCCTCACATTTTTGTAAGCATTTTATTATAACATTTTATGGGACAACACTGAATGTATTACACTTTGATGCGATGTAAAGTAGTCAGTGTAAATTTGGTGTGACCTCAAAAGAACTCAACACACAGCCATCAATGTCTAAACTGCTGGCAACAAAAGTTTGTACACCCTTAAAATGGACATATTGTGCCTAAAGTGTCAATATTTTGTATGGCCACCATTATTTCCCAGCATTGCCTTAACTCTCTTGGAAATGGAGTTCACTTCACAGATTGTAACTGGAATCCTCTTCCGCTCTTCTATGACGACAACACAAAGCTGATGGATGTTAGACACCTCACGGTCCTTCACCTTCCATTAGAGGAAGTCCACAGATTCTCAATAGGGTTTAGGTCTGAAGACATGCTTGGCCTGTCCCACGCCTTTACCCTCATTTTCTTTAGCAAGGCAGTGGTTGTCTTGGAGTTGTGTCTGTGGTCATTATGTTGAAATACCACCATATGGCCCAGTTTCCAAAGGGAAATGATCATGCTCTGCTTCAGTATGTCACAGTATATGTTTGTATTCATGGTTCCCTCAATGAACTATAACTCTCTGCAGCATTCATGAAGCCCCAAACCATGACACTCCCGCCACCATGCTTCACTGTAGACAAGACACCCTTGTCTTTGTACTCCTTACTTGGTTGCCACCACAAACACTTGACAGCATCCAAACCAAATAAGTTTATCTTGGTCTCATCAGACTACAGGACATGGTTCTGTAACGGTCTGGAGGTGGATCCTCTGGACCACCGCAGGCGATGGCGTAAGCCCACACCAGAGAGTGGAATCTAAGTGGGTCCCGGTATTCACCAGAGCCCGCCGCAAAGCGGGATGGTCTTGCTGTGGCGGGAGTCCACCAGGTCACTACCACTGGCGGGGCGTGCCTACGGTGGCGGCCAAGGGTAATGAGGTACAGGATCGGCAGGCAGGCTCGTAGTCGTGGGCAGGCAGGAGGTCAGGACAGGCGGCTCTGGTTCGTAGACGGTAGACAAGCAGACAGTCGGTACACGGTAAGGCAAACAGGAACTCTCTAAGCAGCTTTCTCCAAGGGAACATACACCAAGGATCTGGCGAGGGCCGGCAGGAAGAGGCCGGACTAAAATAGGAGCAGTGCCCGGCAATAGCCAATTACCGGCACACTGCACCTTTAAATTTCAAGCCACGCGCCTGGAGGCTGAGGCTGACTGAGCAGGAGCGTGGCCGGGTAAGTGAGCACCGGAGGGGGCCGAGACATGAGCGGACCCCGAACCCGACGTGCGGGACGGGGCTCCGCTGGGAGCAGGGGCACGGACGCGCCTGCGACCCGGGACAGTGGTCGCAGGGGCGTCCGTGACAGGTTCCATTAATCCATGTGCTTAGTCTGCTTGTCTTCAGCAAACTGCTGGTTTTCTTGTGCATAATTTTTAAATGAAGCTTCCTTCTCGGACGACAACCATGCAGACCAATATGTTGTAGTCTGTGGCATATGGTCAGAGCACTGTCAGGCTGACCCTTCACCTATTTTACCTCTGCAGCAATGCTGGCGGCACTCATCCGTCTCTTTCAAAAGAAAATCTCTGGAAATGACGCTGAAAACATGCAGTCATCTTTATTCGACTATGATGAGAACTGTTCTGAGTTGAAGCTGTCTTGTTAAACCGCTGTATGGTCTTGGCCACCTTGCTACCATTCAGTTTCAGGGTGTTGGCAATCTTCTTATAGCCTAGGCCATCTTTATGTAGAGCAGCAAATATTTTTTTTAGATCCTCACACAGTTCTTTGCCATGAGGTGCCATGTTGAACTTCCAGGGACTAGTATGAGAGAGTGTGAAAGTGATAACACCAAATTTAACACATTTGCTCCACATTCACACCTGAAACCTTATAACATTAACGAGTCACATGACACTGTGGAGGGAAAATACCAACAAGGGCACAATTCGTCCCACTTTTGTTGCCACCAGTTTAGACATTGAAGGTTGTGGATTGATTTATTATGAGGGTACACCAAATTTACACGGTTATGCAAAGTGTGCACTGAATACTTTACATTGTATTAAAGTGTCATAGCATCAGTGTTGTTCCATGAAAAGATAGGATACAATATTTACAAAAAAGTGAGGGGTGTACGCACTTTTGTAAGATACTGTTCCTTGGTGTTGAACAGATGCAGCCAAGGAAGTGAAACATTTGGATACTCAGGCTATGCCTTCTCCACCTTGCTGTTTTTGTCTTTGCCCCTTTATATTCTGGGACTGGACAGGAAAGTCAGGTTACAGGTGGGGGAAGGGAGGAGATTTGACAGAATACTGCATTTAAATCCTGTTTTCTCCATCACCTCTTGCTAACAGTAAACAAATGGTGGGGGGTGGGAGGGAGGGAATAAAATGAAAGAAAACCTTTGTCTCTAATATACTCCACAATGTTACAATAATGGTCAATGGGCAGATTAGGTTTTCCTGAGAGGGAGGAAAAGGTGTTTCTGTTGTGGGTGCGGTCTATTATTTGCCACTTCCTAATGGCAGATGGAAGGTAGCGCCATCAGCAAAGCAGGTTGGCAATAACTGTATTGGGGTACAAAAATTCACTCAGGTTAGTACCCTCATCTTCAGCTTCCTATCCTTTTATATTCGGAGACTGGTGGGATGTGAGAACATGTGCTATACCAGCACTTTCTGTGTCCCTTATACTAGCCATACCTAGGGGATATAGGATTTTTATATTTTTGTAAAAAAAAAAAAAAAAGAAAAAAGTTTTTACGTTCATTTGCTTTCCTTGTATTTTTTATAAGTTAATTTGATTTGAAGATATTGTTGATTTGAAGATACTGTTAAAGATATAAAAAAGTAGTTCTTTTTTCTAGTTTTTCAGCAGAATGATCTGCATTAACAGTGATAAGACATGGTTTATGTGCTTAACCCCTTACCAACATTTGACGTACTAGTAGGTCATAGAGTCGGTAAGGGGCTTTGTAGCAGGATCGCACCGCAGTCCCGCTACATAGGCGGCAGATGCTGGCTGCTAATTGCAGCTGGCAACTGCCAGTAACAGCATGGAATGGAGCCACGGCGTCTAAATAAATAAATGATATCACTGCGATCAGGCTTCGCAGCGAAATCGTGTGGTCCCGATCGTTGTGCATAGCAGCTGGAAGCCTCTTGAAGACTTCCACCGCTGCCATGTTTCTCGTTCTACTACTTCCTGCCCCAGTCCATAGAGAGAAGTACACAAAAGTTATTGGTTGCAGAAAATGGCATCGTGACAAAGATATGAAAAATAGAAAATGTTTGTATTTTTACGGTACCAAAACATAAGAAAAACGCTACATTTAGTATTGTTGGATTTGTATCAACCTGTAGAATACAGATAATGCATCATTTATACTGAAGATTGAATGCTGTAAAAAAAAAAAAAAACTCCAGCAAACATGGGGCCATTAAGTTTTTTTCACATTTTACCCCACTTAGAATTTTTTGGCTGTTTCTCAGTATACTCTTTAGTACGGTGAATAACATCATTATAAAGTGCAACTTGTCCCACAAAATAAAGCCCTCATATGTATAGGTAGGCGGAAAAAGAAAAAAGTTAGGGCTCAAGGAAGTCAGGGAGGGAAAAACATATGTGAAAAAAAATAGGCCTCAGATTTAATGGTTTAAAGTTATGGTTAAGTCCTACTGTGATCCGGTTGCAAACAAATGTATTTTGGTGGCTACTGTATGGCAGAGCTGGGTGTTCTTTCTACTTGCCTTGTAAGCTTTTTAACCTATAAACTGCCTTAGCCTCACTAGGTATAGTTATTATTAATGCTCGGCTGAGAAAATAAATAACTATGTATAGGATTTTCATCCTTTACAGGTAAAGAACAGTGTTCTCACTTTCTGGATGGTAAACTAATGTCTTAAAAATTACAAAGAACTTAACATGAATAAAATTACAATTTTGCACTACTTTTAAAAATTTTTTATCATAAAACTGGAAAAACAATTTAAACTTTTTCTTCCTGATGCTACCAGCTCTGATAGGTCAGCATGAATGTAGTCAGGTTTCCTTTAAAAACGTCGCTCGTGCGTTTCATCCTGCTCGGATGTTGGCGTCTCCAGCTTACCCGTGAGGACGCGCCGCTGTTCAATTCACTGTGAAACGGTGTGGAATACCGCTACTACGAACGCTGAGTATACATTTCAAACTTACCTGTATATGGACATACTGTAAATAGCAGTCGAAATGTCTTGGTCTTTTAAAGAATTTTGATAATTAAAGTTGATATTTTTATAGCACCGGTTGCTTTGATATATATGGAACATAGATGATCGGGAGTGGAGGTCCCGTATGAAACCGGGAGTTACGTTACACACCGCTCTATTGTTTACTGTTTTGGCCAATTGAATATATCGTTCCTTTAAAATAAAGCATTGTAGGAGTAATATCGGCTATGTAAATATTAGACATGTTCTCTTTACGTTTCAATATTCAAAAACACAATTTGTATTGTTTTATTTTATATGATTGTTTGGCCAAGTTTCTTCCACGATGCTGATATTTTAATATGTCTCTTGGTACAACTTGGATAATATGTATGATCATCATGATATATATGTATGTAATGATGAGTTATCTGCAGGGAATATGCTAGATTATCCAAGCTATGCTCGTGTTTAAGAAATTAAACAGATAAATGACACATTTAACTCTCCTGCATATGTATATATTTTTTTTATATAAAATATAAAGATTCCTTTAGTACAAGGTGCTATGCTGTTGAAGTTTACACATGGACTCTTCATTAATACCAAATGATCCCAGATTATAAAAGTGAATTATAAAAATTGACGAACCAATAAATAATTTTTATGTGAATACAGCTCATTTTTACACCTTTACAATTATTTGATGTTGTTATTTCCATCTAGATCAAGAAAAATTCCCCCCTGCCAAAATATCTGTTTAGAAAAGAGGTTTTCAGGCTGTCTTTTTAAATTTATGAATGAAGACCTGTCAAAAGTAATAGCAATCACAGCATCCAATACGGCTGACTGGCGGCGCATGCAGCATAACTGTAAACTAAAGGTGCTGGTATGAAGATTGAAATTATAGTACCCATTTTATGGTGGCTGCAGCCTTTCCGTGGCACCTAGCACTAACGTATAAATATGTTTGCTGTTGGATTTGTGAACTGGGAAGATATGGTCACTGTAATATAATTTTAAATCACAGAAAAAACAATGTGAATGTTGCTAATAAAACTGTTTCATTATCTAGTTTTACTTTCTGTCTGCATGACAGATAGCAACTGTAAAGATGAAAGGAAACCATACCAGGCTCCAGCTTTTACAACATAAAGAAAAATGGAGCTACTGGTTGGCCAAGTACTTATCTGCCATCAAATTGTGCTAAAGGCTGTGCAAAATTCTTTGTTATATTTTGTCAGTAGCTTAATGATATAAAGCATCGGCTTTGTTGTACGTTTTGTTTAATAAGTGCTGAAGCATAATTTCCCCTTAAAACTGAAAATTGTCTGAAAAAGCTGAGCTAGATTGTAAGCTTTTAGAACCACTTTAAAATTCATGTAAAAATTCTGAAATTTAAAAGAAAAGTTGTTATATATAAATATATATATATTAATAAAAATATATATATATATATATATATATAAAAAATATATATATAATGTTTTTGTATGTGTATGTATGTATGGTATATTTTATGTATGTATATATAATATATATATATATCTCACACAGCTGAAACCAGAAGCTTACACACAGTATTTAAGAAGACACATATGCACGTTTTTCTCACTATCTGGCATGAAATCACAATAAACCTTACCTGTTTTAGGTCAATTAGGATTAACAAAATTATTTATATTTGCCAAATGCCAGAATAATGAAAGAGAGAGGATTTTATAAGGCATTTTTATTACATTCTGCAAAGTCAAAAGTTTATATACACTAGGATTACTATGCATTTAAACAATTTTGAACAGCCCATATAATGATGTTGCGTCTTTGGAAGCTTCTCATTTATTGCCAACATCTGAGTTCATTACTGACACACTTGTGGATGTATTTTAATCACACCAGAAACACCCTGCTTATGTGTGTTACATAATGGGAAAGTCTAAAGAAATCAGCCAAGATATCAGGAAGAGAATTGTGGACTTGAACAAGTCTGGTTCATCTTTGGGTGCAATTTCCAGATACCTGAAGGTGTCCCGTTGATCTGTACAAACAATTATACGCAAGTTCAAACAAGATGGGAATGTCCAGCCATCAAACTGCTCAGGAAGAAAACAGGTTCCATGTCTCAGAGATGAACGTGCTTTGGTTGGACATGTGCATATCAACCCAAGAACAAAAGCAAAAGATGCTGGTGGAAGCCAGTAAGATTGTGTCATTGTCCACAGTAAAACGAGTACTGTATCAACATGAGCTGAAAGGCCACTCTGCCAGGAAGAAGCCATTACTCCAAAATAAATATATGAAAGCCAGATTTATGTTTGCAAATGCACACAGGAAAAAAGACCTACATTTTTGGAGACATGTCCTGTGGTCTGATGAAACAATTGAACTGTTTGGCTATAATTACCATCATTACATTTGGAGGAGATGGGAGAAGCTTGGAAGCCTAAAACACCATACCAACTGTGAAACAAGGGGGGGACAGCATCATGTTGTAGGGTTGTTTTGCTGCAGGAGGGACTGGTGGACTTCACAAAATAGATGGCATCATGAGTAAAGAAGATTATATGGCAATACTGAAGCACCATTTCAAGACATCAGCCAAGAAGTTAAACCTTGAGCAATGGACAATGAGATTTAAGTGGCTTAAGGATAATCAAGTCAATGATTCAAAAACAGGCACAATTCACAACAGGTGTTTGATTCCTGAATCGCCCAATAAATTTAGGAGATCAATTGGAATTGAGATCTAAACAGTCGTCCTCATCATGCTGTTCCCATTTTAATATCATGAGTCCATTACAACACCTTACAATTTATCAACAGTACCTCGCTATTGCGGGGCTTCAAGCAGGATGCTCTCAGATGGAAGTGGCTACTGATCTTAGAGTGTCACAGACTGTCATCAGCAGGCGGCAACAGAGATAGAGAGAGACTGGAAGAGTCACAGAAAGGCAGAGAAGTGGACGTCCTTTGGCTACATCACACACTGATGTCCGCTTCATTGTAAACAATGCCCTGCGGAACCAGATGATGAATGCCTTACAACTCCAGGCACTTTTAAGGGAGAAGAGAGGCAACCAAATGTCATGTCAGACCATTTGTAACCTTTTACATCTATGTGTAAAATCTAATGTATTTAATGTAAATAGATGGTTTCCCTTAGTTCATTTAAAAATAAATTCAAGAAATGTTAAGCTCATCCTGAAATTTCAACAAAAGCCAAATATTCTTAACTTTTGTTCAAACCCACTTTTAGAAAGTTTATTTTAGTTTTTGCAAAATATCCTATATGTGGTCTTAGTTTGCTGCGTGATTCAAACACAGGCCTCAAAAATACAGAAGAATCTTGTGAATTTTGAGGCCTACTTTTTATGAATTTTTTTTTTCTATTTTAGGTTGACAAAATCCTTAAGGTGCCAAAATATAGTACAGTTCCTTTTAAAAATGTAGCTTCTTAAGAAATTCATCTAGGCATAAAATGAGTTTTTTGACTTTTTGTTTCATAGTACTTGTTAGATTCATTTTTTAAAAAAAGCTGAATTAATTTTTTTCTATATACAGATAGTCCCCGACTTATGTCTGTCCCCTAGTTACGAACACTGACTGTTGGAATGACATAAGCCTGGGAAATAGCTTCTTCCAGTCCGCGGCAGCACAACAGATCTAATCACTGCTATTGCCGGCTGGCTGCCATGGTGTTCAGCTCCTCTTCTCTGCCTTCCTGTCATTATGGCGCGTCTGCTTTCACAGTGAAGGTCCGCTGCCCCGGCTTGTGGAGGACACCTGCTCCGAGCCCAGGAACTGGACGCTGCACAGATGCATCGGGAGAGCAGTGTAATCACTGTCTCTCCCCATGTACAGTGATATTGCTGGGGCTGTAGTAGTAGAAGAGGAGGGGCAAGGCTGCAATAAACTGTCCTGAGCAGACCTAATTTTCTCCTCCTCCCTCCTCTCCATGCTGAACCTAACACAGCACAGGGGATGCAGCATCAGCTGTATATAACAGGCAGGCAGACTGACAGTTATGCCTACCCTATATTATGCGGCACAATTTTACATAACTGCAGACTGTCAGCTCTGTGGGTCAGTATTATATAAGTAATATACATATACAATACTGACCCACAGAGCTGTCAATCTGCACTATAAATATATAGTACTGACCCACAGTGCTGATCAGTATTATATAACTGCAGACCGATTGTCAGCTTTGTGGGTCAGTATTATATAAGTAATATACATATACAATACTGACCCACAGAGCTGACAATCACTCTGCTGTTCTATTACATTGATCAACACAGCACAGGGGATGCAACATCAGTTGTATGTTACAAGCAGGCTTACTGACAGGTATGTCTACCCTATCTTATGCAGGACAATTTTACGTAACTGCAGACTGATTGAAGCTCTGTGGGTCAGTATTGTATTTGTTTATTACTTATATGGTGCTGACAGTCTGAACTATAAATATATAATACTGACCCACAGTATTGATCAATATTATAGAACTGTGTGACTGTCAGCTCTGTTGGTCAGTATCATATAAGTAATATACATTACTGACCCACAGAGCTGACTTTCAGTCTACAGTTATGTAATATTAATCAGCACAGTGGGTCAGTATTATATATTTATAGTGCAGACTGAGTGTCGGTTCTGTGGGTCAGTATTATATTTGTATATTACTTCTATAATACTGACCCTGGCACTACATGTTTGGTGTGAAATGTTGGCATTTGCAGTTTTGGAACTAGTACAAGTTTCAGCATGCCACACAATACATGTACTAAATATAACTCTTCCGACTTACACACAAGTTCAACTTAAGAACGACCTTACAATCCCTACCCCGTATGTAACCCGGGGACTGCTTGTACTTTGTAATATTGTCTTCAACTTTTGTATTTCCTCAAGGAGTCCTCATTTTGTTACACAGTTTCTGAATACAGAAAGATCTTGCTTAGGGTCGTAAACTACTGTTTAGGCACAGAGCTTGGCTATGTGTGAAGTCAGAGTAGGTTTTTGAAATTCAGACTTTGCTTGAATAGTTTTCAGCCACCATATACAATTTGCAAAGCCCCTGATGTGCTAGTGAAGTAAAAATAGTGCTCCTCCCAGAAGTTATCCTGTTTTATCAACTATGCCCTTAAAGAGGACCTATCACCTCCAGGGAAACTTCATGAAATAACAGGAGACTAAAATACAAACACTTCCTTAAATATACTTCATTAGGAAAATCAAAGCATTTCACCTGTAATTGAGTTTAAAAAAAACAAAAAAAAAGTGATGGCCCTTTAAGACAGCTGTTGACAGATGTGTCAAAGTAACTGCTTCTGAGCTGGAAGAATCCACTGTGAAAGGGGAAGCCAAGAAGTCTATATCATGAGCACACTTATAAGCTCTGGGCTGCTATTACTGTGCTGGATATAACACTAGCAGCAGTGTAATGTAGATGCCTGAAACCCTGTCACATTATGTCATCAGTGTGCTGTTCCTGCAGCACTGTATGTAGTAAGAGACTCAGATTACCCTGTACAAGCAGCTATATCCTCAGCTCCCCCTGCACAGTTGGTGTCTCCCAACAGAAAGAATCTCATAATGAGCTCTGCTAAGAAAGTGAAGCTAAAGCCTGTCCCCCTGTAATACTGAGGTGAGCCCTCTGATTAGTTAATGACGTATTGGAAAAAAGTCTTATAATTTCATCTATTATATTTTGTGTGTTTGTGTGGAGGTGATAGGTACTCTTTAAGGAATTCATCTAGGCATATAGTAAGCATTTTGACCCTTCAGATTTTTTCAATAACTGTTTTATATTTTCCTGCTTGCTTGTTGTGGGGTGAGTTCTATTTTTTTCACTGTCACCATTTTAGGGTACACATAGTCTATTGAAAGACTTCCATTCATTTTTTTCTGGTGAGGGGCAGAAAAAAGTATAAGGCTAGGGCCACACAGCATAGGACAAAAAAAAAGTTGGAAAAATGATGGCTTTTTGTCCTATGCAGGACCACGGTTTTTGTCACTGATTTGTTCAAAAAACGAACTTGGTTTTAGTTTTTGCCGTCGGCCCGTTGAATGTACAGGAACCCGATGGCAAACCGTGGACTCCGGTGGGATATGCAGCATGTTACATATTCCGCCAGATTTTTAAAGTGGTGGTAAAAACCCGTACAGTATAGACTACAGCAAGGGTTTTTCATTGCTGTCTATGCAATACAGTGTACCGTCGGATTCTCTGCTGAAACCGCCGAAAATCCGATTGTATTTCTGTGCTATTTAGGCATTGCCTAATTCTGCAATTTTTTAGGAATTTTGTTTTTACCTTGGTCACCTTGTGATACTGTATAAATGATGCATTAACTTTACTTTGTGTGACACTATAAGTTATGACAAAGCCTTTATAGTCTTTAATGTCTTACTACTCTCACTCTAACAAGCAAATAAAGGTTTACTTAGCCGATCAGTTGTTAGGTCAGCAGTTATCAGTACTTATGTTCCTCAATAACACTGATAAAGGATTCGTCACAACTTTCAGACATGTCTGTTATATTGCTGCTTACTTTATGGGAAACTCGTGAACAAAATAGAGTAAATGTCTTATCTGGGAAATAAAAAATTCTATTCACTGAGTTCATATGTGACAGTTTTTACCACTTTTTCACAATAAAAATACTTTTTTTTTTGTCAAAAAAATATTTTCTTAAATTGCCATATTTTGAGAAGTATCCCCAAATAAGTTGCTATGTTTATTTTGCTTCCCTCAGAAGATAAAGAGGATTTTATCTCCTGTTAGAGTACACAAGTTTCTCTGCTTACCAACTACCTCTCCCTGCTCTCTCTTATCTCTTATTACTCTAAGGCTATGTTCACACGGCTTAATTGCGGGACGTAATTACGCCCCGCAATTACGCCGTGTGGGCGGGAGCGGGGGAGTGAGCGGGGGGCCGCACTTCGCCGGACCATTGACTTGAATTGCCAGCGGCGCGTATACGCCGCTAGTAATTCACATTCAATTATCTCCCCGCCCGGCGGATTCGCCGGGAGGGGAGAGGAGACGTAATCCATAGTTCTTTATGAGAACTGTGAATTACCGTAATGAATGGGCCGTTTTCGGCCCGTAATTGGCGCACTCCGGCACGTAATTACGGACCGAAATACGGCCCATTTTAAGCCGTGTGAACACGGCCTAAGCTGCCTAGGTTAGTCAGTCCTACCTTGGTGAGTCACTCCCTACTGAATCTTATATCTAGCACAAAAGCTTTGTTTACCTAAGGTAATGACAGGTTTTAAGCCTTAGGCTAGGTTCACATGGTGTATTTGCAGGGCGTAATTACGCCCCGCAATTACGCCGTGGGGGTGGGGGGCCAGAACCTCGCCGGCCCATAGACTTGCATTACCAGCGACGCGTATACGCCGCTGGTAATTCACATGTCAATTATCTCCCACCTCGGGGTATTCGCCGAGCAGGGAGAGGAGACGTAATCCATAGTTCTCTATGAGAACTGTGGATTACCGTAATGACTGGGACGTTTTCAGCCCGTCATTTGCGCACTAATTTGCGCGTAATTACGGACTGAAATACGTCCAGTTTTAAGCCATGTGAACATGGCCTTAGGGTATGTTCACACGGCGCATTGGATCCGTTTTTGGATCTATTTATAGATGCGTGTTTGGATCTGTGTTTCGGAACCTAAACGGATCAAAACATGCATCTAACAATGTGCAGTGTGATTTACATTGTTTTCTATGTAAACACGCATCGGCGTTCAGACAAGTGATCACCGATGTGTGTTTTACACTTTGTGATGCATCTTTCAGATCCGTTCAAAGATTTGACGTGTCAATTCTTGATCCGTTTGACGCAGCAGACCCCATATTCACGCAGCACTTTTGAATGTGTGAGCATACCCTTAGAGCTCTGTAGCATTGTACATTGCTAATTACAAACCTCCTGCATTCAGCTCACTGTAACAAAATTAGCAAGGAATAGCAGCGCTGATATGCCATTCAGTGCTATGGAACCACCTACAGTCTAACCATGAAGCATGAGTCTCAAGCTCTGTGAAAAAGCATGGTAAGAAAATCCTTTTAAGTTTTAATATTTTTACACACTGAAACCTCTTCTAAAAAAAAATCATGTTTTTATGTTACAAAATTAGGAGAATAACTTTTTTAGAATTTTTATGTTGACCATTTTTTTGCGGCATTAGTTGAGAGGTAAACAAAAATTAAATTCTGGCTTAAAATCGTATTTGTCTTGTACCTGTTCCCACAGTTACCACTTACTGTACCTAATTTTTTTTTTTTAGTATTTATGTCCCCTATAGAAAGTAAAGTACTTGCTGCCTTGATACTTGCACACATGCCTGTAAGTACTATGGTATAATATTTACATTGTGCTGATCATTACATTTCTTTTTAATAGAGGCTTTCCGAGTCTTGTGCATTTGACGATGTGTTCTGTAGCATTTCCATCCATCAGTCATTTTTGTTATTTGAAGGATGTGTGGATTTAAGTAATCCTCTTTGTAAGTGGTTTTATATCAACCATACACTTTACGGATTCGCAGATCTGCTTTTGATATTGATTGGCATCACTGAGTGCTGCCAGAGTGTAACAAAATAAATGCATAAATAAAAACCATGAAATGACAGGACTTCTTTTAATTCATTTGAAGAATCCTGTGATTATCAAGGTTGAAGGTCAGCAAGGTTAAAACGCAGAACACGTAAACATTTTTTTTTTATGGTCTTTGAATTACATAATCCATATTTATTTATTTTCCTTGTTCTGTCATGTTACAGATTTTACAGCTTTAGGCTCAACATTTTACATCTCCGTATAATCTCCACAGCCAAGAATTCCTGACTGCTATTTCTGCAGCTTGTGAACAAAAACTTAAAGGCCCTTTTGTGTTAAAACTAGTGCAGCCAAAAAAAGTGGAGACATTTCCCCTGGTTAGCAATCAAATTCCAGGTTCTCAGGTCATCTGAGGGACTGCTAAACTTTTTTTTTTTTTTTTTTTTACTTTAAGCCATTTTTTAATACATGAAGCTTATAATTGTTTTTGGTGTTTATTTTTTGTTTTGGTTACTATTTGTGCCTTATGCTTATTGTACATAATACCACATCAATTATTTCACTTGTGATTATAGCAGCAATAAAAAGTAGACAACAGCCTAATTGAAAGTAATGTTTTCCGTTATCAATTTGTAGGAATTCACGTTTCAGTGTCAGGTTGTAGTGGTAGATATTAGTACTTTGGACCTGTTTTATTAACTGGTAAAATTTAAAATGCATGTTTTCAGTACTTCTTATACAGTCTGATCATGTTTCTTTCTTCATACAGATTCAGGATTTTCTGGTTAATTCTCCCGTATTTTTTGTTTTTTTACACTGAACTTTATGAACAACATGTAAACAACCCTAAGGAAAAGGCATCTATACAAGACGAGTGCATCCATACACGGTGAAACAGTTATTGCTAAATGTTAAAGGGGTTGTCTCACTACATTGATTCATCTTACCTCAGTCCTGTTTTCTTGGTTTCACTTTGAATTGAGGAGCGTATTTACTGGCTTCCACTAGGCTGCAGTAGAAGCCATGTCCGTAGCTATAGCAACCAGTGCGAGCAACCTACCAGAAGAGATCAAACAGGTCTGTAGCTATAGCAACCTGAGGAGCTGATGCAGCACATACAAGAGGGGATATCTTAGAATAGGTAGGACAATGTTAATGGTCACATATTGCAAAGTGACTTGTTTTTGCAAGATCTTTAACATAAAAAGCAATCCTTGTAGTCAGACAACCCCTTTAAGCATTATTTCTACACAGTTGCAGACTGATATCCAGAATATTTGAATGTTGTAATATGTTTACAACTGAATATACCTGTGTTCTTGCTATAAACCCGTGAGTTAGTCCTCATTGTTTCAGTTTCCAAATTAATATGAGAATAGACATATGCGCGTTATGTCAGAAAATTTACACTTGACATCAAGTTGATTAAGAATTCAGAAAAATTCTTTATTTTGATTAATACATACAAGTTTTTTTTACAGGTTGGTCTAGAGGTATGATAACATCAACATCACTACTTCGCATTTTTATCACCATTTGCATTACCATTGGTTACTTTAATCATTATACAATACAACTGGTTTCCTACACTAAACATTCTCTACGTAAGCAGTAACCTTTACATTATCTTTGTTCTGCTTTACTAATAATTTAATGCATATAACCTGGTATTCAGATGCTCATTTTTAAAGTATTTAATTAAAACAAGAAACACAGCTCTAACCATTGTTTTGAAGATTTAAATTTTAAAAAAATGTGTATTTTCAGTGATAAGAGAAAAGGTGGGCTGAATATTTCAGATAAACCATAATCAGTAACAATAATAAATTCCTCTTGCGTCTGTTGGAAATTGTGAACAATTTAATTTAAGACTGAAGAACTGAGAAATGTTTATTACATCTATAATTACATCGAGGCTAAGGAATTTCTCGTGGACAGAAATATGAACATTTAAAACTTAGGGCCATATGTATGAAAACTGTCTAGGTCTAAAAACTCACTTTGTTGCCCATCGCAACCAATGAGAGCACCCCTTTAATTTCATATAGTGCTCTGGAAAAATGAAAGGGGCGCTCTGATTGGTTGCTATGGTCAACAAAATGTGTTTTAGACCTAGACAGTTTTCATACATGTGGACCATGTTCATACATGTTGATTCATCTTACCTCAGCCCTGTATTCTTGGTTTCACTTTGAATTCAGGGGCTTCCACTAGGCTGCAGTAGAAGCTAGGTCTGTAGCTATAGCAACCAGTTCTGGCAGCCTATCAAAAGAGATTGAACAGGTCTGTAGCTATAGCGACTTGAGGAGCTGATGCAGCCCATACAAGAGGGGAAATATAGGAATTGGTAGGACACATATTGCAAAGTGACTTGTTTTTGCAAGATCTTGAACATAAAAAGCAATCCTTGTAGTGAGACAACCCCTTTAAGCAACTTCCACCCACATTTTTGCATAGTAGAATCAAGGTGAAACTGGTCTTTAATGAAGTTAAATATTAATCTGACATAAAGTAAGCATATGCTTCTAAATGAAAACTTCTTTAGACCTTAACGGATTCTAAATGTCAGGATTGTGTTTATTTGTCCCATTTTTGCAACTTTGTGGAATACGTGGAGTCTTTATAAATAAATAAGAGTGGCGGCATGTTATTCTTATGCTATTGTAATATTAATACTCTTTGTCCATTGCTTTGATACCAGCACAGACTCATCCAAAATTGAAACACATTTTAAGCATACCATTAAAAACCGTCAGCAAGGTTGCTAAATGTTTTAAGAACACGGTGATAAATAAATGAATTGCTGATAGTATAGAAATGTGTTGCTGACAGTGTAAGCTTTCATTGCATATTTCCATTTTGATCCATAAGAAAGCTTCCAGCTTAAAACAAGTTTTGAACAACATAACTATACGAGCAGAACAGCATGACCCAACAGTGTGAACCTCCAACTGTATGGTTTTAATTGATGCCTTCCATTGATTTGCCCTATAGTCCTGCTGTCTCAACAAAACAACTGTACAATATCAGATCTGTCATATTATTACGAGTTGAGCATTAGGAATGCTGTGTAAAGTCTTGATGTGGTTTTGAAGTTTGGTCTAATATAAGGAATATATTTTTCACATTGATCATAAGTAGCATCCTAACGGAGGATTGGTTTCTTGTGATACATTACATACAGGCTTATTTCTGAAGTGACATATCGTCATTACATCAATTCACATACAGTATGAGTGTGCTGGCTTTATTTTTCACATATCTCTCCAAGGGTCCTTTTACACACGCAGATAATTGGTGCTCGCTAAAAGGATCCTTTACACAGACCAATTTTTAGAGAGAATAAATGGCTGCATGAATGACTGTTCATTGTTATGATCATTTGTGTGGTTAGTAATTTACATTAATTTCAGAGGAACATTCCTTGTTTACACAGTAAGATGTGCTGCCAAGAAATGATTCTTAATGCTGCACAAAACATGTGATCACCCTGACAAAGAAACGATTGCTCATTCGTCGACTGGTCTCTGACCAAACAGTTGTTAGGTCAGCAGTTATTAGTCCTAATGGTCCTCATTAACACTGTATGAAAGACTATAATCAGTCATTAGACAACGCTGTCTGTGTGGCTGCTTTATGGAAACCAAGAACTATAAAATTCACTGAAGAACCAAATAGAAGTAAAAAAAAAAATATTTGTTTCGATGTGAATGTTAATAGATATAGATTTCACATTAACCAATAAAAGACTATATGGACCAAGTACCAAATTTATTTAGTTTTTTTTTTTTTTACTTTGTTCAATTAAAAAAAAAACTTAAAATAATTAGTTTTTTCCGTTTCTACATCCTTATTTACTTTCAGTCGAGCTTCTGTTTTTTTCTGGGTGAGTTTAAATTTTCATTTGCACGATTTTTAGTTACTTGTATATGTAGTTAAATATTTTTCAGTGTACACTCCAATACCTACCTTTATTCAGAGGTAATAGGTTCACAAACATCGAGGAGCACAATACTTCGTTTTTCTTCTGGTTACGGCAGCAGCCCATCAGCACTCTGCAATTGTTATTAACTGTGGCAAATATGAGGTAAAGTAGTTTGGTTGGAAGCTATGTGCTCTTGGTCATTGCAGCAGTGTCAGCTATAATAAATAATTCCCACTGTTAAACGGATTTTGCCACGATCTCATTTCATACCTCCTGCATCCAGCTCTGTGTGCTCAGAAGGAGGCGTGTGTGATTTGTTTGAATTGCATATCATGTGACCCTGTAGGATGACATCACCATGCCCTTCCTCTCTGTAGTCAAAGAAAGGTCTGTTATGTAAAGCATTGTGAGTAGCTGAGAGGTAAAGTTTTTGCCTCCAGGCACAAGGGTCCTAAGTTCAAATCCCTGCAGGAACCAAACTTGTGTTTTTTTTTTCTCTTTATCAATGCACATACCTGATTGAGGTTTCTTTTTTTATTTATCTGCACTGTTTGACTAATTACTAAGGAGTACAGCAGACAGGAGTAGAATGACAGCACCTGGGGTTTGAACACTCCGTAGCTGCCTGAGAGGAGAGGTGATGTCTGACCAGGAGTGAGGAGCTCTCAGCCCTGGTCGTATCCCCTGGAGATGAGCTGTAAACAGTGTATCACCAAGGGAACATCTAAAACAAAAAAGGTGCAGAATTTTTAATAATAATGAATGGTGAAAATGTTTATTTCATTTCCATGCTTCCCACATCAATTCTACTTCGTGGCAAAACCCCTTTAATGGTATGGGCACAGCTTCTGTTTCCATGCAATCTCTATAACAAACATTTACTATACTGGGTGCTGAGAACATAGCGTCAGCACCATACATGTGGGATGTGCTGCCAAAGGGATTTTTAAGAAGAATTTAAGTCAACAGAATATTTGAGCTCAAAAAATTACTATGGGATTCTGTTGTTTTATTGCCGTTTTTGTAACCGGAGTCTCAGCTTGTTAAGACACTCCTCCCCTTCATTTGTAAAAATCTTAGGAGTAGTTATATAGTTTTAGGATATACTATCCACAGTTTGATTTATCGGTTGTACCTTGGGCTGGGGTGAGGAATACTGTTTTAGCTAACCAAAGTCCTGGATCTGATTAAACAATATAATCTCCACATTATACCATAGACATTATGGTGGGTTTATTTTCTCTATCTGATGTAGGCTCAGTTATACTCCTAATGTCTGTAAATGCATACATTTTGGGTACTTGAATGAAATAAACAAACATCTTCTTTTCATTTTATGTTTTGCATACTCTTATATTTTTCCTCTATGAAAAGTCCTTGTTGTGTTAAGTGATCATAAGTCCAAATGGCAAAGTGAGGACGTTTTTGCTTTCTCCTCAGTATTGGTATACGTTTGCCAAACTGCTCTACTAATCTAAATGAGACATGTTTTATTCCCTACACAGAGCCATAATAGCTACTCTTGGTCTCCAGTAACCTTCACTGTAGTAAATAAATAAAGTTCTTGTAATTCTGAGCAGTACTTCTGAACAAAGAAACATCACTTTCTGAAAGCTGGCCAGCTGCATTTAAGAGCTACTTCCGCTGCTTGTGAGTTACTGAGCTGCCCTGTCACCTTCCATCAACAATGCATATCCTCACACGTTCCCCCGCAGTCTTGCGCTAGGATTTTTTATTTTATTTTTTTAATCTCATTTCATTATTCCTATGACATTGAGAACAGCTGGGCAGTCTATAAAAATAAAGATTGCACCCAGAGGGCTGGAAATCTGCTGTCTATTAGCATCTTACAAGATAATATATCTTATTATTGCAAAATTTGCATTAAAAAATGCGTGTAATACTGTTCATTCTATTCTGAGTCAATAAGGCAAATTGTACCATATTTTATACACACTGATTTTAGCACTAGACTGGAAGCAGGCATACTCCTTTTAGTGTAATCTTGCATGTCCATTGACACTGTTTAGGCTGGAGGTATAGCTAGACATTCCCTTACCTGGGGAAAATATGCCGTTTAGCACCCACCCCCAATGTGAAACTTAAATTCTGTTTCAAGCAGCTATCACAAATGCTCAATTTTTTGTTACCTGAGGCAAAATATAAGAATTGCATGAAAGTTCTAAAGTTGTGGGGTAATTTGTACACACCTTGAATGGGTTTTCCAGACCTGTAACTTTTTAAAATCTGCTAAAAAGAGTTTCAAATAACAAAAAGAAGTGAATGATTAGAGGCCTACGTTTTCAATCTTCTGTGACTCCCTTGCCACCGCACCAATGAGGAGTTTGACATACTGTCAATTACTACCACATCATCATGGATTTGGGAGAGCAAAAAGACTTGGTGGAACCAGTGAGCTGAAGGTGTAGGAGCAGCGGCATTGAATAGAAAAGTAAGGACACATCCTTTTGTTGTTTTTACTATTTGAGGCAGAGTTGAAATATTTAAAGTAGTTATTTCTATATTGTGACATTTTTACATAAATATCAAATATTTTGATAAACACATATCCTTCTGCACTTGATCAGAGAAATTAAATTAGTTTTTTTAATTCTTGCTATAAATTAAGTATTTGGATAGATCGGAAGGAAGTGATTACACAAGTTGATAGCAGTTGTGGCTTTGTAGTTACATACTGTGATTTAGATTAGGTCTAAAATTCACTTTGTTGTTCATTGCAACCAGTTAGAGTGC
Source organism: Phyllomedusa bahiana (assembly GCA_025379985.1). Classification (NCBI taxonomy): domain Eukaryota; kingdom Metazoa; phylum Chordata; class Amphibia; order Anura; family Hylidae; genus Phyllomedusa; species Phyllomedusa bahiana. The sequence continues at coordinate 114,545 of JAODAL010006270.1, read as the reverse complement.
CCCTCTCATTCTTCCAGAACACTATATGAAATGGAAAGGGAACTCTGATTGGTTGCTATTGGCCACAAAGTGAATTTTAGACCTAGACCGTTTTCATACATGTGGCCCTAAAAGTCTAAAAGGGCACCAGATTTATCACAGTGGCTAATGCTAATTGATAACTCAGTGCAGCTTTTTAATACAGTTTTTTTTTGGGGGGAGGGGTTACTTTCTATGCAGAATTTTGGCCCATTTTTAATGCACATTTTGGTGCAGCGTGTTGCATCATAGTCACACCGACATTCTCGCTATACCACACCCATTTTCTGTAAGCCACACCCACCTGTCATGCAGTGTACAGAAACTGTCTTAAGCCCATAATAAATGTGTCAGCGACATACTGCGGCACTTTCTTTACGCATTTTAAGATACTTTTCTGGTGAAACCACATTAGCAAATAAGGACCATTATATTATTGGTCATTGCAGTAAATGTCACCAAATATCCGTTTTGCACACTGTTAGAAATGGCTTTCATATTTACCACACTCTATATTGGATTGCCATCTTGTTGAGGTTTTATAATCCTTTCCATTGTTTCATTTGACAACACTTTTTTGGTCATTTTTGCTTTTAATTAAACAAAGCCAACTGCTTGGTAGGGTCTGTTAAATATATGTCAGAAGAGCATGCTTTTGTTTATGGAGGGAAGGAATAAATGGCTGCCAACAACATCTTGAACTACTTGCCTCTTGAGAGAGAGAGAATTGGACACCGTTTCCCATCAATTCCAACAGCCAGGCAGCTTTATTAGCTTTTTAAACAAATGTTCATGACCAATTATAGTAAAGCAATTATTTTTTTAAGGAAAGAAAACAAGTTTGCAAATAAGTACTGATTGAAGCTGATAGCAGCAATTTTAGATCTCTGGCAGTGTTTTTCTGAAGGTTAAGTATGCAATCATTTGTATAGTGTATGTAATGTATGGTAACTATGGTATAGAAAGTGTTTTATATATAGCTAGCCTTTGTCTACTGATATATCTAGAAATGCTTAGAAGACTACGTTTGATGTCTTCCATAGTCACTAATTTGTATCTTTGCTTACCGTATATATATTTTTGTAAAGCAATGTGACAGCAGGCCTTTGTATTTTGCCCCTTAAGACAAGATCTCTCATAACATTTCTTATCCCCTTGTCTGTTTAGATTGATATATTTATTTTTGTTGAGATGTATTTGGTGAATACAGAAAAAGCAGCATTTGTGTTCTACTGATTATAATGGAATCATGAAGGTCAATCTGAAGAAACACAGTTGACTTGCAGCTTGGCTGTGGGCATTTCTTGGAAAACAAATACATTGGAATAGTGTCATTCTAACAAAAGCTCATCTAATGCTGTTCTGCTGCATTGTGTGCATGGTATGCTTTGGGAAATGTTTCTGACTCTTTTGTCAGTTTTCTATTGTTTTAATTTGATGCATATGTTTAATTAATGGGGGTGAGATGATAAGCATGCGGTTTGGTTTGGTGTGACATATGCAGCTAAGAGCTACAGTGTCTCTGTTCTGTTATGAAGCATATGGAAAATGTTGCTGAACTGTTATGATCTCAGTTGTCTGCACAATTATTAGGTAATCACAGAGGTTACTATTTTAAAGGCATTTAGACAGGTTGGCAGCATATTAGCTTTCAGACGTAAAGGTCATTGTGCAGTTTGTGACTACAAATCTTTCTCTGTTAGGGATAAAGGCTCATACATAATAAAGGACCCGCTGGACTCATCGGTTCATAAACAACATGAATGGACTTTGGGTTATCTCTTTTCACTGTAAGAGTATAACTTTAGAGATGTACTTTACTGTGTTTCCAGATTTAAAATTCATACCCTTTATGTACATTATGTTGCATTGCATTTTCATCCTTGTTTAACAAAAATCATCTCCGCTTACTTCTCATCAGAATAATTAAAAGTTCATTTATTTTACCCATCTGTCTGCCATAAAATTTCAACCCTTTAAAGGGGTTGTCTCCCTACAGAGTTTCAGAGATCTATGAATGAAATAATGTAACATTACTTCCTGGTAAGACTCCTCCATACAAGCACCCTGCAGTCACTCTGTATTCAGCTCTGTGTTTTCAGTTGCTAATTAGTTTAGAACCTTAGAAGCTCTCTGAAACTGCAAGCAGAAGGTTTTATCTGATCTACAAACAAAAGCCTCTAATTAGTACTGTTTACCTTAGTTAAAAACAAGTTTTTTACTGCTGGCCAGCACAGAGCTGCCTCGACCTGTGTGATGACATCATCCCCTGCTATCACATAGAACAAATAGCTGTACACAGGTCGGTCACTGAGGGAAGTGAAACAGCCAGGCAGGTGATAATATTACTTGTAGCATCTTAACAAAATAAGATGGACTAAGCAATATATTTGGGAAATGTCTTCATTTAGTGTTCCCTACATTTTGAAAGCTATTCTTTGTAGCGAGACAACCCCTTTAATGACCTTGCAGTTTGTTTTTTTTTTTGTTGACACGTTCGTTTTTCCCTCCTCGCCTTCCTGGAGCCATAACTTTTTTATTTTTCCACCTACATAGACAAATGAGGGCTTTTATTTTGCGGGACAAGATTTCTAATGGTGTTATTCACTATACTATAGAATATACTGGAAAACACACAAAAATTCTAAGTGGGACAAATTGTGAAAAAAAGCTTACTTGCACCATGTTTGCGGGTGTTTTGCTTTTACGGTGTTCAATCTTCGGTAAATACAATGTGTTATATGTATTCTACAGGTTGATATGCATCCGGCCAATACCAAACATGTAGGGTTTCCGTTATGTTTTGGTACTGTAAAAAAATTCCAAACATTTCCTACTTTTGAAATTTGCGCCGTGGTGCCATTTTGTGCGACCAGTAACTTTTTTGTACTGACACCTACAGACGTACGTGAGGGTGCATATTTTGCGGGCTGAAGTGTACTTTTTATTGCTATCAGTTTGGAATGCATGCAACTTTTTGATCACTTTTATTCCAATTTTTATTGGATGTGAAATGACCCAAAAAAACTCTATTTTGGCGTTTGGAATTTTTTTTCTTCTACGGTGTTCAGCATACGAGATAAATTATGTTATATTTTTATAGATCAGACTTTTTCGGACACGGCAATACCAAATATGTGTAACTTTTTTTTTTTTTTTTAATTTATTTGTAAAATGGCGAAAGGGGGTTGATTTGAACTTTTAACCGCAATTAGCTGCTAACACCCAGCGGCTGTGTAGGGGAATCAAGGTGCAATCCCCCTACAAAGCCCCTTAGCGACCCTGGGACGTACTCATACATCCAGGGTCGTTAAGGGGTTAATTAGTGACTTATATTGAATGCACCAAAATGAGTTTTCCATGTAACTTTGAGGAATTTGTATATTGTATATATCACCATATCAAAAAATTCCTTAACCAAAAAAAAGACACAAAAGCTAAATCACAGTTGTAGTACTGACATTGCTTAAAAATATAACTTTTAATACAAATATCTAAAAGTGGATAATCTAAAAAATACTGCTAAACAGCAGTTAAGACAACTTCAAACATTACATTTAAAAATAGATGAATAATGTAAATTGTCAGCGGTATGCAAAGACTCATGATTCTGTTGCTTCATTCACTAGGGTCCACGTGTTCCCTTTTTCCAGATGGAATGTGGTATGTCCGATAGCTGAAAAAAGGGAGGCCATAAATGATGAAAAAACTTTCCCTGTAAATCCACTGGATCTTACTCCTAGTAGATACCGCGGAGTTATCGCCCCGACAAGGGCGGCCTCGCCCTGGGTATGCTGTCCCAAGTACATCCTACACTGACCCTGTAAAAAGGCACCCACACTAGATATTATAGATGAAGTCAATCAATCCTATGTATCAAAACATTACAAACTCCCACTCCCAACACAAGCCCTCTCCATATCCACAAAGGGTTTCTAAGGGGAAAAAAAAGAGACTAGTGGGGGTGCAATCACCCACATATACAAGAAGTGAGCTTACATGGATGATGTGGACAACATGGACAACATCATCCATGTGAGCTCACTGAGGCAACTTGTTGAAGCAACAGAATCATGAGTCTTTGCATACCACTGACAATTTACATTATTCACCTCTCTATTTGTAAATGTTTGAAGTTGTCTTAACCGCTGTTTACCTCACAGAAAATAGAAGAAAGATATACAGGGATTTTCTATAAACCAAATAAACCCAATCACAGCATGAATAACAAAATCCACTCTAAAATATAACTTTTAATATTTATAAATAAAAAATATTAATCCTTACTCAATATATCAAGTGACATCCTATCACCCAAACTGGGAAAAAATATTAGGAATATGGCCACAGAACAGTGAAATAGATTATCTAATGACCACCATAATATATAACCTAGATAGGTCCCATAATTGATAGTATATTCTCACCCTTGTTATATTCCTACCAAAAAAAGCAGGGACATCGCCCCAAAAAGGGCGGCTCCACCACTAGTAGGCTATCCCTATATCGCCCTCAAAAAACAAATATCACGGTGGTCACAAACACACTTAAATAATAATGCCATATACATACACTACAAGAATAAATACTGATATATATGATAATTCTTACTGTCCTTGTATCAAGAGGACTAATCCCGACGCGTTTCTCCCTCCAGGTTGAGAGAGGGTTCCTCAGGGGATCACAAACGTCCAGACTCCAGGATACAGAGTTTTTCACCAGCTGATAGGGTGATGAGGCTATGTCAACCTCCCAAGTGACCCCAACTCACTCCTTATATACCTCCCAGCAATGAATTACCTCCCACTAGAAAGTGATGAGCATCGCCCCCTAATTTAAATGTGCCATTACCTTCAAAATGAATAATGCCATGATGAACTGTATAATCGCGCCAGCAAAGAACGCCGGCGCATGCGCACTCCAGTAGCGGCGCTTGAATGCATCTCGGCGCCCATCTACTACGTAGTCGGCGCCTGCGCCCTACAGGCCTTCAAATCTATGTCTCGCTTCCATGGCAATACGACGCCAGAAATGGAGGCTTTATTGTCTCTTGAACAAGATCCTAATATTATCATTGAACCCTCCGATAAGGGGGGAAACATTGTCCTCTTAGATCATGACAAATATGTTCTCATGTGTTCCACATTATTGGAAGATCGTCAGAGTTACGAAGTACTATCTGGGGACCCCACTGCAAGGTTTCTAAAGGAATTGGAAAATATAATTATTGAGGGTGTAGACGCTATTCTCCTTTCTAGAAACAAATCTAAATTTCTTTTGCCTCCAAACCCTCAAATAGCCACGTTTTACGCACTCCCCAAAATACACAAAGGCGTTACTCCGTTAAAGGGACGACCCATTGTCTCTGGAGTCAATTCGCTTACTCACAATGTTGGGATTTATTTGGATAAAGTCTTAAGAGAATTTGTGGTCTCTCTTCCGTCTTATATCCGTGACACCTCGGATTTGTTAAAGAAATTGGAGGGTATTACTGTGGACAAAAACGTGCTGCTGGCCTCGGTGGATGTGGAAGCGCTGTACAGCAGTATACCACACCACTGGGGTCTAGTGGCTGTTGAGTCCTTTTTGGGTACAAGAGGTAGACAACATCGGGACCATAATCAACTGGTGCTGAAACTCTTGGAATTTACGTTAACCCGCAATTTTTTGCTCTTCGGACCCAGGGTCTACCACCAGCTCAGGGGTACGGCTATGGGGAATCCCTGCGCCCCCTCATTTGCCAATTTATTCCTGGGCTGGTGGGAGAGGACCCTGGTGTTTGGGGAGGAATTGGAACATCTTACATCCAAGATACTCTTCTGGGGACGTTTTTTAGACGATGTCTTCGTGCTGTGGCAGGGCACGAAGGCAGAATTTCATCTATTTATTGAGACCCTGAATGACAATAATATGGGTCTAAAGCTGACCCAGGAGATTCATGAATGCGACATCGCGTTCTTGGATGTTAAAATTATGAAAGACTCACTAGGGACCTTACAGACTACCATTTTCCGTAAAAAGACTGCCACAAACAGTCTCCTTCGCTGGGAGAGTTATCATCCCCAAAAATTGAAGGAGGGAATACCGAAAGGGCAGTACCTACGTCTGAGGAGGAATTGCTCCAGTGTCAATGAGTTCTACACACAAGCAGATGCCTTGAAGAATAGGTTCCTGGAGAGAGGATACCCCCTATCAGTATTAAAACCAGCGTTCAAAAATGCGGTAGCATCAGATAGGAGCGCATTATTTGTCACTCACTCAAAGGAACCTATGGTCGGAGATTCTCAACTTCGAATCATTGGTACATTTGATGATCAGAATGAGGCAGTGAGGGATATTTTGAGAAGACATTGAGGTATTCTCCGGTCGGATAAGGATCTGGTGGACCTATTATCACCTATGCCTTTGATTACATACAGGAAGGGACGATCAATTCGTGATCGACTTGTGCGCAGTCATTACACACCATTGCAAAAGGAAAAAACGTGGCTTGAGAGAAAGCCCCTTGGTACCTTTAAATGTGGAAAGTGTGTTGCTTGCCCTTTTGTGGCTAAAACCAAGGAGTTCCAGAGTACGACCACGGGGAAGAAATATGAGATACGTGACTTCATGAACTGCCAAACAAAAGGGGTTGTTTATTTGTGCACGTGTATATGCCAGAAACAATATATAGGTAAGACCCTGAGGCAGTTTAAGACTCGCATAGGGGAGCATATTGGAGACATTCGGCATCAGCGGGACACCCCCTTGGCACGACACATGTGGGAAGAACATGAAGGGAATTATAAGGGCCTTTTGTTCTTGTGTATTGAAAAGATTACAATGACACCAAGAAAGGGTGACATTGACAAACGGTTGCTCTGCAAGGAGACCGAATGGACATATCGTTTAAAAACGCTGTACCCGGACGGACTAAATGAGGTTCTCTATTTTGGTTGCTTCATTTAAATATATTGTGATGGTTATAAATGTATAACGGTAAATTATCCTTATGGATATGATATTCTCTGGCTCAGGCTGGTTCTACTCAGTGACTTATCAGGGTATAAATGCCCACCACCTTTCTGTTGATTAATTCATATATCTAAGGATCGTTTTGTATATCTAATGTTGTATTTACATCTATAATTGGTGTCATTTTGTTGACCCCCTCTCTGGTGGCCTCATTGGAGAACCTTGGTTGTATTGTCCTCCTTCCATCTAGCCCCCTGGTGTGTGTTTTATCCCCATTTGCAGGTATACATTGTTGACTAGTGCATCCTCAGCCCCTATTGACCATGTATGGATATGACACCTCTATGCCTTTATTTAATGTGCAAATTGCTCCGGTACTATAAGCGCCGCGACTGAAATTGGTGTGACCAGCCTAGTATATCCGCGCCGTGTATTGGCATGAACGCCAAAGGTTGCTTGGGCGCTGTAATTTACATCATGCAGGCGCTCTGTTAGTTACCGGTGCGGAGATTCTAATACGCATGCGCTGGCGTCGTATTGCCATGGAAGCGAGACATAGATTTGAAGGCCTGTAGGGCGCAGGCGCAGACTACGTAGTAGATGGGTGCCGAGATGCATTCAGGCGCCGCTACTCGAGTGCGCATGCGCCGGCGTTCTTTGCCGGCGCGATTGTACAGTTCATCATGGCATTATTCACTTTGAAGGTAATGGCATATTTAAATTAGGGGGCGATGCTCATCACTTTCTAGTGGGAAGTAATTCATTGATGGGAGGTATATAAGGAGTGAGTTGGGGTCACTTGGGAGGTTGACATAGCCTCATCACCCTATCAGTTGGTGAAAAACTCTGTATCCTGAGTCTGGACGTTTGTGATCCCCTGAGGAACCCTCTCTCAACCTGGAGGGAGAAACGCGTCGGGATTGGTCCTCTTGATACAAGGACAGTAAGAATTATCATATATATCAGTATTTATTCTTGTAGTGTATGTATATGGCATTATTATTTAAGTGTGTTTGTGACCACCGTGATATTTGTTTTTTTGAGGGCGATATAGGGATAGCCTTCTAGTGGTGGGGCCGCCCTTTTTGGGGCAATGTCCCCGCTTTTTTTGGTAGGAATATAACAAGGGTGAGCATATACTATCAATTATGGGACATATCTAGGTTATATATTATGGTGGTCATTAGATAATCTATTTCACTGTTCTGTGTCCATATTCCTAATATTTTTTCCCAGTTTGGGTGATAGGATGTCATTTGATATATTGAGTAAGGATTAATATTTTTTAACCGCTGTTTAGTAGTATTTTTTGAGATGATCCATTTTTAGATATTTGTATTAAAATTTATATTTTAAACCACGTAAGTATATTGTATATACTTTAAGAAATTACATGATAGATACCCTATTCTTTTTAGCATGGAACTAAATGTGTTTACACTATGTGTATAATTATTAGGTCGGATTGGGATGTGAAAAAAGATGAACACTCTCACGCTAAGGCCCCATCTACTGTGCACTGTTTTTTGGTCAGATTCTTAAGCGGATTCAGTACTTAGAATCCACAAAAATACGACTGCAAACCAGTGCACATAGACCGAAAATTCGATCTGTAGTCTACACAGCACTGATTTTCTACTGTTGGATTTCTAAACCACTGGTTTATAGAACATGTTCTATAATCTGCCATATTACAGGGGATTCTAGTACAGTTTTATGTACCTGGTCAGCCAAAACCTGAAAACTGACCACAAAATCCACAACAAAAAATGTGGTATCACGATGTTAAAATACCGTTGGATTTCAACAGCATTTTAACATTGCGATGTAGTCGTAGCCTAATGTGCTAGACCATAGAGATGTAACAGAGTCTAGCTTGACCGTGATATCATGGCTTTTCGTGTTATCTGCTCTGATCTGGAAACAAAGGCCATTGAGAAAGTAGAGATAACATTCTGTTCCGTGACATCATGGTGCAATATCTGTTCTTTTTAGTTTAGTTCTTTTTAGTTCTGCTACATCTGTACATTACAAAGCCATACATTAATCTGAATAAGCAACAAGTTGTACTACATTTCTCCTGTAATGGCTACTGCAAACCTCATGAATTTTGGTAATACGGTCTAGGTGTCTGCTTACTATGCCAAATGTTTAGTATTTGATTCCCAATTCATGCTATATTTTTTCTGCGGTGAAGTATACAGTCCCTAAAAATCCAGTAGTACAATTTCCTAGGGGAAGCAGTGGTATTGTGTCCAGTTCCTGCTCTGTGACTTGTGCAGGAAAAGACAATCGCCTATAGTGAATGGTATGATCCTCTGGTATATGCCTCCAGCTTTATGATACAGTATAAACCTGTCATTGTAATTCTGCTTGTGATGATGAGATGACTGCCTTGAAAAAGTCTCTACAAAGGTAGAAATATTTCCTTTTGAGGCCCAGTAGGGAGCATGACATTTTTCCCCCTAAGATTGAACAAAGAAAAATAATAATACCACTAAACTATTTAAACATTTAGTTAATATAAGAATGGATTTATATAGTAGTTTTAAGGTTTTTTTCAGATTCATTCCCTTCAAAGATCAGCACCTTTGGGCAGTAGTGTAAGAAATATTGAGAATTTCTCGTGTTTCTTTTTGTGTATAAAAGTTTGATTTAGAATCAATGATTAAATGAAAGTAATATGTGTATTTTACAATGTTAAGGGGGAGAACTGGGATGCTTTGTCCTGAGTTGGAAAAATGATGAATGAACCTACATTTGGGATTCATAGCTAGAGCTACGGATATTTTCTAGTGTTGGTAACATCTTGTCGATCATTCTGTTGAACAGTGTTATACAATTTACAATGAGACTGGAGGTAGCATATGAGTTCTGCACAGCACACTGTCCACCTCCAAGTTACATAGATCCAATCTGATGTGTGTTTCCTGGAGTATACTCTTACATTGCTCCTTTTTCATCCAGGCAAAATTAGAATAGACTATTCTGTACTTGATAAGATGTCAAGGACATTACTGCACGCCGACACAGATGTCTATCCTGTGTTTAGACTGAAGCTTGTTATTCAGATGTCAGCCTTAGTAAATCTATTCCTCTCAGATGGAGCAAATTTATTGTATAAGTGAGTGATCTGGTTTACCAAAGTTTGTTATTTATTGTAAGTGTTTTGTGTTAATTTATCAAGCCCTTCAGTCATCTGACGTACATCTACATTTTGGAAAGCACAGCCATGTGTAAATACACTTGTGCTTCTTTAGCAATTTAGTTGCCCCATTCCGTAGAATATAAAAGCAGAACCTTCATTTACTTAGTAATTCACTACCGTTGACAGAGATATTTCTCTCTAAAGAAAGCCATTTTCTTGGAGTGTTTATTTCCCAGGTAGAATATGCTGAATAACAATGTCAGTTATTGGCCTTATCAGTGTATAACCCCAGAGATGATGAAAATCACAGGAGCTTGCACACTTGACTACCAAATTCAATCAGAATGGCTGATAAGGAAACTAATAGAAACTAGAAGTGTTTGGCGTATGAGCACCATAATAGAATGAAGTGACACATGCTTCTCATTGAGGGGAACTGATTTAGGATTAGCTTTTCGTAAGTTTTTTTCTAATTCTTTTTACTGCTTATCTCTTGAATAGGGATGAGCTGTTATATAGGACATAGCCCATGGACAAGAGCGGCGCTGTTTCTGGGGAACAAAAAACAACAGATCTAATTTTCTAATAATGGACAACCATCTTAGTGTTAAAGGGATAGGAATAATTTAATTATTGTTGGTAATAATTTACTGTGCCTGTTGATAGATAATCCCAATAATGCTGCTTCTGTATCTCTTCAATGCTAAACTATGTGTAAGCTGTGATAGGACTATAAGGATATGTGTATATCAACCGTAGGTATTCAGCTAGTGTCATACCATGTTCATGCATTATGTTTCATCTGCATGTAATCGGCTATAGGTTTTTAGGAAAAGCTATGGTTGCCTACAATTTTAAGAGTCTCCCAATCCTGTCTGAGGCAAAGCAGAATGCTGCTAATAAGTACCTCATATTCTGGCAGATTTGGGTTGTCCATGTACTACTTGGATCACCATTATTAAAATACATCCTACGATATTGTACAAAGACTGTCATCACTCACATCAGTCACTTTACCCACTAGAGTTTACAATTTAGTTTCCCTATCTCAGACAAACCCACAATGAGTTTCCTCCTTTCATCCATTTGGTCTGTATCTTTTGACACCATGTTTACATACTTTTGATGCTTTTATTGCATGTGTAGTATTTATTTGTAACTTTGGGGGTTGCATAAATGTATTATTACATATTTGTTATTACATTCAGTGGATTGCAAAAGTATCTATACCAAATGAATTGTTCCTCCTTTTTAAATATTAGAGCCACAAGCGTAAGGGCTTGTTCACACGACGTTTTGGATCCTTTTTACGGATCCGTTTTCGGCACCCGAAAAGCGCATCCGGAAAGCGGATCCTCAAAACGCAGCATTGGATACTTTATTTGGATCCGTTTTGAATGCTTTTTCACCTGCGTTTTACGCATCCGCTTTTCGGACTCTCTCTCTCTCTCTCTCTCTCTCTCTCTCTCTCTGTCTCTGTCTCTCTCTCTGTCTCTCTCTCTCTGCCTCTCTGTTCTGTCTCTCTCTCTCTCTCTCTCTCTCTGTCTCTCTCGTCCTGCCCTCATATATGCCTGCGCCGCTGCCTTTATGGCTGCTGCCGCTCTGCACACCTGCGCCGCCGCTGCCTTATGTCTGCCCCCCCCCCCCGCTGCCGCCGCTCTGCACACCTGCGCCGCCGCTGCCTTTGTCTGCCCCCCCCCCCCCCGCTGCCGCCGCTCTGCACACCTGCGCCGCCGCTGCCTTTATGTCTGCCCCCCCCGCTGCCGCCGCTCTGCACACCTGCGCCGCCGCCGCTCTGCACACCTGCGCCGCCGCCGCTCTGCACACCTGCGCTGCCGCCGCTCTGCTCACCTGCGCTCCCGCTGCCGCTGCACACCTCTCCAGCGATCCCCGTCCAGCCTTCCAGTGCGCTTTTCGCATCAGCTTTCAGGATGCAAAGCGCAGCTGTTACGTACCGGAGTGTGGAGCGCTTTTGGACAAGTGCCAAAAGCGGACTCCATTATCTCCTATGGCGTTCAGTTGCGTAAAACGCAATAAGAATTGACATGTCAATTCTTAAAGCGGATGCGAAAAGCGCAGTGCAGAAGACTCTCAAAAGCGCATCGCTGATCTCCCGTGGAACAGCGATGCGCTTTTTGCCATTTAACTCAATGTTAATCACACTGACAATTGTTAGATCCGTTTTGCGGATCCGTAAAACGGATCACAAAAACGCCGTGTGAACAAGCCCTAAATTTATTTTATTGATATTTTATGTAATAGAGCAACACAAAGTAGCAAGTTTTTGTGAAGTGTAAAGAAAATTATATGCGCTTTTCCAAATTTTTGCAAATTAAAAAACAGAAAAGTGTGGCATGCATATGCATTCAGCTCCCTGTACTCTGACACCCCTAAATAAAATCCAGTTTGATCAATTGCCTTTAGAATTCACCTTATTAGTAAACTGAGCACATCTGTATGTAAATTATTCTCAGTATAACTACAACTGTTTTATGAAGGCCTCAGAGGCTTTTTATGGAACATTAGTGAACAAACAGCTTCATGAAAACCAAAGAACACACCAGACAACTCAGGGATAACATTGCAGAAAAGTGTATTGCAGACTTAGGTTATAAAAAATAACATAGGCTCTGAACATCTCTCAAAGCACTGTTCAATCCGTCAATGGAAGAAGAATGACACAATTGCTAACCTACGAAGACATGGCCTTCCACCTAAACTGACAGCTCAAACAATGAGAGCTCTAATTAGAGAAGCAGGCAAGAGCCTGAGGTTACTTTGGAGGAGCTACAGAGATTGACAGCTCAGATGGGAGAATCTATCCACAGGACAACTATTAGTCATGTACTCCGCAAATCTGACCTTTATTGAAGAGTGGCAAGAAGAAAGCCCTTTCTGAAAGAAAGCCATAAGAAGTTCTGTTGCAGTTTGCAAAAAGTTATCTAGGGGACACAGCAAGCATATGGAAGAAGGGGCTGTGGTCAGATGAGACCTAAATGCCAAAAGCTATGTGTGGAGGAAAGCCAACACTGCACAGCTCCCTGAACACACCATCCCCACCGTGAAGCAGGGTGGCGGCAGCATCATGCTTTGGGGATACTTTGCTTCAGCAGTGACTGCAAAGCTGGTTAAGGGAAGATGAATGGAGCTAAATACAGGGCAATCCTGAAGGAGAACCTTTTAGAGGCTGATAAAGACTTACTACTGAGGCATAGGTTAACATTCCAGCAGGACTATGACCATAAACATAAAGCAGAAGCTACAATGGAAGAGTTTACATCAAAGCATATTCATGTGTTAAAATGACTCAGTCCAAACGTAGCTCCCATTGAGAATTTGTGGCAGGACTTGAAAATTGCTGTTCACAAATGTTCACCAACCAATCTGATTTTTGCAAAGAAAAATAACAAAAATCCAGCCTTTGGTAGAGACATCCTGCAAGAGACGTGCAGCTGTCATTGCAGCTAAAGGTGGTCCTACAGTTGGGCTGACTATATATACACATCACACTTTGCAGGTTTTTAAATTGCAAATATTTGAAAAAACGCATATTATTTTCACACTGAAAATATCAGTCAAATATATTGTACGTTTGTGGCTGTAATGTTTAAAATGAGGAAAGTTTCAAGGGGTGTGAATACTTTTGCAACTCACTAACCCAGGCATCTTTTTACTGATTGATATGTTCACTGATACTTACCTTGGCTGCTTGTTACTGTAGAGCTGCGTCTTAATTGTTCTTATCTAATTTTGATAAATAAAGCTCTTCCTTATAATATATATATATATATATATATATATATATATATATATATATATATAATTATATATATATATAAATATATTATATATATTTTTTTTTATCTTTTTGGAGAGTTTGTGTGTTATATTAGGTTTTGCATAGTGAGTGTTACTCCTCAGTGATACAGTTGCTATTAGCCCACATTTTCATATAGGTTTTTGTGCCTATTGCATAGGAATCAACGGAGAGTAAGAGGAAACTTGAGGACCTAGAGGAAACCCACAGAATTATGGGCAAAACATACAAACTCTATGCAGATATCTCCCTTTTATGGATTTGAAATAAGACTACAGTTGAAACCAGAAGGTTTTTTTTAAAGGATTTTTATTACTTTCTGCAAAGTCAGAAGTTTACATACATTTCATTAGTATTTGGTATCATTTCCCTTAAACTGTATGACTTTGGGTCAAACGTTTTGGATGTCCTTCCACAAGCTTCTCACAACAGTTCTTAGGAATTTTGGCCCATTCCACCTGACAGAACTGCTGTAACTGAGCCATGTTTGTTGGTCGCCTTGCTCGCACCTGTCTTTTCAGCTTTGCCCATACATTTTCCATAGGATTGAGATCAGGGCTTTAACTTCCTGACTAATGTCTTGAGATGTTGCTTCAGTATTGACACTTAATCTTCTTTCCTCGTGGTGTCATCTATTTTGTGAAGTACAACAGTCCCTCCTGCAGCAAAATAAACCCACAACATGATGCTGCCACCCCCGTGTTTCACAGTTGGGATGATCTTAGGCTTCCAAGCTTCCCCCTTTTCCCTCTAAACACAACAATGGTCATTATGGTCAAGCAGATAGAACTTCAGTTCACCTGGATTTGTAAAGTGCGGCACGGTCTGAGCAAGTCCTCCAATTGCTCCAGTATTGTATAAAACGAAAACACACAATATGACCAGCCACATGTATCCAGGGGTCAGAAGGCAGTAAAAAAGCGTTCATTTTAAATCCATAAAAACAGCAAAAATAATGGATAAACCACACCGACAAACAAAGTGCATGGAGCAATGCTTCTTTTGACGCGTTTTAGATCAACTGATTCATAATCATAAAAAAAAGAATAGTTCAATTTTAGTTTTGTCAGACCACAGGACAGGTCTCCAAAAATGTAGGTCTCTGTTCCTGTGTGCATTTGCAAACATTAATCTGGCTTTTATGTTTCTTTTGGAGTAATGGCTTCTTCCTGGAAGAGTGGTCTTTTAGTCCATGTGGATACAGTGTTATACTTGGATACTTGTTTCACTGTGAATAATGACACAATCTTACCAGCTTCAACCAGCATCTTTACAAGGTCTTTTGCTTTTGTTCTTGGGTTGATATGCATATTTCAGACCAAAACATGTTCATCTCTGAGACACAGAACCCATCTCCTTCCGGAGCAATATGATGGCTGGACATTCTCATCTTGTTTGTACTTGCATATAATTGTTTGTACGGATGAACGAGGCAACTTCAGGTATCTGGAAAGTGCACCCAATGATGATCCAGACTTGTGCAAGTCCACATTTCTCTTCCTGATATCTTGGCTGATTTCTTTAGACTTTTACATGATGTTACACACAGAAGCAGTGTGTTTCTAGTGTGCATTAAAAAGACATCCACAGGTGTGTCTCTAAGTCAGATGTTGCCAATAAACCAATAATAAGCCAATAATCAGAAGCTTCCAAAGACATGACATCATCACATGGGCTGTCCCAAATTGTTCAAAGGCATAGAAATTCTAGTGTATGTAAATTTTTGACTTTGCAGAAAGTAAAAAAAAAAATGCCTTTAAAAATTATCTCTCGTTATTCTGGCATTTGGCAAATATAAATAATTGTGGTTATCGTAATTATCCTAAAATGGGTAAGGTTTATTATGATTTCATGTGAGATAGTGAAAAAACATGCATATGTATCTTTTTATATAGTGTATGTAAACTTCTGGTTTCAAGTGTATGTACTTCAAGGCAGCAATTCTAACCAAAGAGTGACTGCATGGGAAATGAGCAGCTTATTGCAGTTTGTTGTGACAGCTCTCATATTTAAAGGAGTTCACACTTAACTCTTTACTGTATGTAGATTGTAATTATAAAAGATTGCCTAAAGGGGAATTTTGTTTTATACCTTAATATAAAAAAGTAACTCTTCAGGCAAACAAACAATTCTTCATCAAGCTATGTTGATGACAAAATAAAAAAACATATGGCTCTTGGAAGGCACGGAGGAAAAGATCAAAACATAAAAACAAAAATTGGCTATGTTTTTGAGAGTTTATGCTACATGCTTCTTGACACTTGATGCACATTACTGCAGTAGCCTGTAGGGAAGTTCTATCATTTCCACGGAGTAAATGGAGAGACAAAAATCACCACCCAATTACTGATTAGAATACTGATCATGTTCCTTAGAGAAGACAGCACTTTTGCCACATATAGCAATTTTTAATGAGTCTAATCAAAGCCTTGGCTACCCAATATGTATTCCATGCAGAATGTGTATTCCATGCAGAAAACACTTATTGATGTAAGTGTTGTCAATTATTTTATGTACATGACCTGGATTTCTTATCCATTTAGAATAAAATTCACTCATATTCTGCCATGAAATGAGTATGAAAACTTTCCTTAGGTCGAAATTTTGAAAGTTTTTCTAATGCTAATGCGAAGAAAAGAAAAGATAAATACTGTGTTAGCCGACTCATTTCATGATTCTGTTTTATATAACCTACCATATTTTTTGGACTTTAAGATGCACTTTTTCCCCAAAAAATTTGGTAGGGAAATGGGGGTGCATCTTCTAGTCCAAATGTAGTTTCTCAGGCAGGCAGAACACTTGAGTGGGACAATGCTGTGGGAAGCCAGCGCCGCTATGCAGGAAGCTGCCAGCTCCATTCCAGCCTTTTGCCTGCCTGAGATACTACACTCGGGGTGTACATAAGCTGATGAGCTGAGCCCACTCCATATGCAGCTGGTGGCGGTTGTTCATTGCAGCCAGCAACTGCCGCTAACAGTATATATATATATATATATATATATATATATATATATATATATAAAATATATATATATATATGGCAGCTACTGTAGCCATGCAGGAATAAATAGGTAATGAATAAAAGTCCTGTATACAATTGTACTGCTGTATATAGGACAAGGGGTTAGGCCCTCTAGTTGGCATGTACCCTAGGAGGACTAAGTATTAAAGTGAAAATATTAAAAGTTTATACAGGATTTATCAACTCCAGAAAAATCTCATGAAATAACAGAAGATTAAAATACAAACACTTTCTCAAATATACTTCATTAGGAAAATCAAAGCATTTCACCTGTAATGCAGTTAAAAAAAAAATAAATAAAGCGCTGGCTGTTTAAGATCGCTCTGAAGTCAGGCCAAGTCGCACATGACAGCTTGATGGATTACTATGTTGACAGTTGAGTCAAACTAACTGCTTCTGAGCTGGAATAGACCACTGTGCAGGGGGAAGCCTGTAAGTCTACATCATGTGCACACTACTGTAGATGCATGTGGTCTATGGAGGAGGAGACTGAAGCAACAGGTAACCTCTGGCTCGGTGCTATGTGCTATGCTGGTTGTACTGTATGTATGGAGAGACTCAGATTACCCTTTACAAGCAGCTATACCCTATATTTGTATCCCCCAATGAAGTTTACCTTCGAGATAAGGATCTCCTGAGTTACAAAGCTAAAGTAAAACCTGTTCCCCTGTAATACTGAGGTGAATCCTCTGGATTGCTAATGACATGAGAAAAGTCTTATAATTTCATTTACTATATAATTTTGTGTGATTGTGTGGCGGTGACAGGTACTCTTTAAATCACCCCCTTTTTCCATTTTACAGATAAAAAAAAGTTAAAAAAAAAAAAAAAGTTACCTATAAAAGTATAAAATCATTTATCCCTTGGAAAGATGAAAAAAATAATCCTAAAATTTTGGTCATTTCATATCCCCCAAAAATTGGAATAAAAAGTGATCAAAAGGTGACATGTATCCCAAAATGGTACCAATAAAATTTTTCATCCCACACATTTTGCTTCAAATATTTTTCCTCCTGTAAAACCTTGGTGTATCTTATAGTCCAAAAAAATACGGTATTTCATTCATTTATAAGTATGTGAGATTTTGTGTTTAACTGTGCCTGAAAAAGAGACTTGGTAGATTTAAAAGTTCCATTAAGGAAACAAAAGCCTAGAAGCTTCACAAACAAAAAATAATGGCCCAAATAATTTCTTTCTTATTTATCTCCTTTTCTAATTCTGCTTTGTTTTATATATCGCAATTACAGCTGAGAAATACATAAACCGTGCTTTACTGTGTAACCGGATCAGCCATGTCATACCGCCTCCTCTTTCTCACCATCTCATGTCTGGGAGACAACTGGATGCAGTAAGAGCCCCCTCCATCTGCCCTGCCCTGCCTTGTTACAATTGTTAAATCACACCGCTTAGCTAAGCCTCCCCCTTAGCTGTCTGCCAGATGAAAATGGGATGGATCAAAAGGAAGTTAACGCTTGTTTCCTCTTCAGACTAAGGGGATGTTCACATGGCTAATAGCAGTGCTTATAGTATGCGCCAGAACCACGCGCTGATCAGCGTGTAATTCCAAAGCACGGGGGGGCGGCATAGACATGCATTGTCAGCGGCGCGTAATCGCCACTAACAATTGACATGTCAATTCTCCCTGTGATCGTGTTTTGAAGCTTTATTTGAAGCATAAATTTATGCTTCAACATTATGTTGTGTGAACATACCCTTAAAGAAAATGCACAGAGATCCTACAGAGTTACAATGTGAGCAAGTTCATCTCCCTTATCACTTTATCATACATATCTAGGTTTAGTGTTCCTTTACCCCTTCCCAACATGAAATGTATCAGTACTTCCTAGTGGTACGTCCTGCACATCACAAGCGAGCCCCGCATGACCGTGACGTGGGACCAATGGTATATTACTGCTGGTCTCATGCTGCATCACCCGTGCCTAGAGTGAGCTCAGGCCGCGGGTGATTAACCCTTTAGCTGCTGTGATCTATTACTATCGCCGGAGCTAAGGCAAGGGCAGAAGGAGGGAACTCCTTCTGTTTGTGCAGCAGCGGCGATCGCTGCCTCTGTGTGTACCTGACAGCCTGGGAGTGTTGTAAGAAACATTTCCGGGCTGTCTGTGACGTCATCATGCCCCACAATGCATTATGAGCATTGCCGGGCATGGTGACTTATAGTTGTCAAAGAGACCACTATTGAGCAGTTCTACTCTGCTCTGATCTCTATTGTGACCTGAGGATTATTGATAGAAATCCCCTATAAGGAAAGTGGGGAAAAAAAAAAGTTAAACACAAACACAAAAAATAAAATAAAAACACGTACACTGCCCTTTTCCCCCCTAAAAAGAAAAAAATAAAGTATTCATATTTGGTATCACTGTATGCGTACCGACCTACCCTATAAATCTGTCACATTAATTAACCCGCACGGTGAACGCCGTTAAAAAAAAGACAATCACAGAATTTTTGTTCATCCCGCAGCACATAAAATGGAATAAAAAGTGATCAAAAACTGATATAAACGCCAAAGTGGTAACAATTAAAACGTCACTTAATCCTGCAAAAAAAGTCCTTACACAGCTCTGTATACAGAAAAATAAAAAAATTATGGCTATCAGAATACAGCAATGCATAAATATTGTTTTACACCAACTAAGCAATTTATTATTTTTTTTTTTAAGTGCTTCAATATAAAAAAAAAAACTATATAAATTTGGTATCTCTGTAATCATCTCGACCCAGGGAGTAAAACTAACTTGTCATGTATATGGCATGGTGAGCCCTGTTAAAAATAAAATTGAAAAACACTAGTAAGATTGCAGTATTTTTTTCACCCTGCCTTCCAAAAAATGGATTTAAAACCGATCAAAAACCTTGTCCCCCCAAAAATGATACTAAAGCCTCAACTCATCCCGCAATAAACAAGCCACTACACATCTTCGTACACAGAAAAATAAAAAAGTTATGGCTCTCGGACTATGGCGATACAAAAACCTGTTTTTCTTTTTGAATAAAAGTGTTTTTATTGTGTAAAAGCAGTAAAACATAAAAAATACAACGTGGGTATCGCTGTAATTGTATCACCCTGCTGAGTAAAGCTAGCATATCATTTATACCGCACGTTGACCGCTGTAAAAATAAAAAACACTACCAGAATTGATGTATTTTGATGAAAATGCCTCGCAAAACCTTAATAAAAAGAGATCAGAACATCATGTGCACCCCATAATGGTACCAATAAAAACACCAACTCATCCCACAAAAAACAAGCCCATAATCAGCTCTGTATACAGAATATTAAAAAAGTTATGGGTATCAGACTATGATGGTTAAAACACAATTTTTTATAAATGCGTTTCTATTGTGTAAAAGTAATAAAACATAAAAAAACACTATATAAAATGTATTTTCTTGTAATTGTACCGACCTGCATAGTAATGTTATCATGTCATTTATACCACACGGCGAACGTTTTATATTTGAAGCTCAAAAAACAATGTTAAAAAAAAGTTGTGAAACACCTGTGGGGTTGATATACTCACTGCAACCCTGGATAGATTCTTTAAGGGGTGTTGTTTCCAGTATGGGGTCTTTCTAGGATTGTTTATTAAGTTTTAGCACTTTAGGGTGTCCGTAAACCAAAAATGGCGCCTAAAGAAAATCACAATGAAAATGAGACTCCAAAGTCTGGTAGGTGCTCCTCCTACTCTGGGGCTTGTGCTTGAGCCAAATAGCATTCTACGGCCACATATGGGATATCTAAAAAATAACTACAGAAACTGGGGGATTAATATTATGTTGCATTTCCCTGGTTACATTTACTGTGTTCCTGATAATAATGGATAAAAACTGAAAATGTTCAAAAAAAAAAAAAAATGAAATTTTATAATTTAACCACACCTTTGCTTTAATTTATGTAAAATACAAAAAGGGCTTCCAAAATTCCTAAATGCTGTTGTAAATACTTTAAGGGGGTGTAGTTTTTTAGATGAAGTCATTTATGGGGGTATCTAACATGCAGGCCGATAATAACCATTTCAGAACTGGACTGGTCCCTAAAAAAATGTATATTTCAATTTTTCTTGGAAATATGAAAAATGTCTGCTGTATTTCTAAGCCCCCTAATGTTGTTGTAAAAAAAAAAATAAGATTTTGATATTTTTCACAAATAAACAAGGATTGTTTGTACTAAAATTTCTTACTAACTTAAAATACAATGTGTCACGAGAAAACATTCTCTGAATCACATGGATAGGTAAAAGTGTCAAAAAGTTATTCCCACATAAAGTGACATCAGATTTAAAAAATGGTACTCTGTCAGAAAGGTCAAAACTGGCTGTGGTGGTAATGGGTTAAACTTTATCAACTATTCTCCATTTTTTACTTGTTTCATATGTGAGATGTCTACGTTAATGAAAATGATTATTACAGAATCAATCGGTAGTTATATGGCATTTATAATAGGAAAGTCTTTGGAAGTGAGTCTTATTTGTAAATGGTGCATTAATCATACATTTATTCCAAGCTGAAACATGAAAAGGTTGTAAAACTGGCCTGGACTGCATTTTAAGTGCCTTTTTTAGAATTGTTAAACAGATCTGTTAAAATCAACATTTTTTATTTTTCAGGACATGAAGTGGCGTTCATTTTATTATAGCTGAAAATCACAAATGTGTTTTATTTAAATGATTTATTCCTTGATTATTGCAATAAGGATTCCAATTCACAAAGGCAATTTATTGTGACAATTTAATGGAATAGTTATACTCCTGACTTATCTTTATTCTCTTGAAATGAACCTTAGATTTATTAAATTACAGAAATCCCAGACATGACATTATAGTGAAATTAGGCATCAGAGAAATTATTAAAATAGATGACAAGTTATCCTAACATTATCAAACGGCTATGCATTTCCTATATCAACTCATTTGTGTGACACCTCAAAGCCTTTACTTTTCCTTGAGGGGTTCTAGATAGGACATTGAATTGTTTTGTCCAATAAAGAATATTGCATGGCTCACTTTATTGACTGTGACCGCACTTATGCTTCTTGCTGACTGGACTATGGCCTTTTTCATGACAAATTACTAAATGTTGTTCATAAAGGGAAGTTGGGCAAAAAAACTGCAGTTGACTCTTTCTTAAATACTCTACTGGGGGTAATAAGTATAGTAAGCATATCAGGTTTTGTGTCACTAAGTAAATACTAAGGTACAGAGCACTAACACACAGGTTCCCTGTAAGCCGTTGTAGCTAGTGAGTGAGGCAGTTAGGGACCTGGGCACTGTTCCTTTTAAATTGGGCAAATAATACCATACGTATAAGTGTACATGGCCAAATAGCTTACAGGCAAATCACATTAAACAGCACCAAAATCTAGCACAGTGAAGAGAAATGTCTGCATATCTGGTGGCCTACAGCAATGAAGGGGTTAGTGTCTGTATTTTTAATAGACTAGGGCAGAAGAGGGGTTAATTCCAGTGTCCATGGTGGTATAGCACAGTAAACAGGTTAGTGTCAACAGCCCTTAAAATTTAGGACAGTGAAAGGGGGGTTGTTTTAGTGTATCTGCTGTTGTGGGGCAGCTAAAGGGTTAATGGCAAAATACCATTACCACAATCCCTGGTGTTTTAGGGCAGTGAAGGAGTTAATGTTACTAGTCCTGTATATGGTTGCCTAAAGCAATAAAGGGGTTAATGTAAGGATCACTGATAGTATAGGGCAGTCAACCGGTTAATTTTGAGATCCCTGGTGCAGGGAAGTGGAAGAGTTAATGTTGCATACCTGGGATCAAGTGGATTCCTCACCTCTCCAGGCTTAAATGTTGTCTTAGCAGTATCAGAGGACTGAACAATGGTAGTTCAGCTTCTTGTTTTCTCCCTGCACTGTTCATAGTGATGAGTGCTGTGCAGCTGTAACTGTCTGTGATAAAACACTGATTCAGGATAACTCTGCTCAATCACTATGGGGTGAACTCAGGGATTCTACGCTGCAACATACTTCTAAGAAGGGACTCCTTCTGTGCTTCATTGCCGAACAGCTTAGAGGGTACAGCATAGAAAATATAGTATAGTGTGGACACTACTAGTGTAGTTCTTATTTTCTCATCATTCCATGTGGAATCCATATCGGGTAAAAAGGTTGTGGATTAGCCACATTAAAGGGGATTGATCTGTGTCCAGAATCCATGGGAAAATCCATTGTGGGAACAAGACCTCAAAGGTTGCTGGCATGTGATGGATTCTATTGCAGTTTTGATAATCATGCTATAGTAGGTATTTACAGAACTTTTAGAGCTCGTTTCTATGCAGCCTTTATGATAACATGCAAAATTCATACAGCTCTGTACTGGGAAACCATCTACTTAGTATGGTTTATAAAGAACAGTAACAGCACAATTTTTTGGGAAATCTGAGGCATACACAGGCACAGTAGAGCCCCATAGACCTTCTTTACGGATGTTGTATTAGTGCTTCTTACATCAGTTATGTGCTTGAAGGTTTAAGGTAATTAGACTAACATGCTCACAACTGATAAAAAGGTCACGCCAAAGCTTAATGTGCCGATATATGGCGCATCGAACTAACATGTTTGGCGCACTGTGCACCGGATCCGACGCTTTGTATTGCGGGGACCCAGAGGAAGCCTACGTGAAACGTGCGTCGGGACTGTGTCCATCTAGTGACTGGGGCGGATGTTCAGGGGTAAGATATATCCACATTAATTTATTACACTATCATTATGACCATCTCTTACAGATTTCATTTAGGACATATTGTGATTTTTAATTTATTGATGCAGTGCAGTCGTGCTTATTACTAGTGGCTATACAATGCTCTTAGCTATATTTTCTATTTTTATTATTACAATATATTATATGCTATTTTTTTCCCTTTAACACACTTGTCTATATATTGTGTATGGCCTTAATTGATAAAAAATAGCATGCGCCACGAATTCCTGTATACCCCCATGCTGCTGTCTTAGTCTCTATGAATTTCCCTGGTTGGGTATGTTAGGTGCTTTGTTTTATGTGTTTTTTTAACATTTTGATTAAATAAAGATATTTTCATATTTATACTGGCCATAGTAGTTGATACCTTGTTATGTATTTCATATGACCCAAACATACCACCAGAACATGACCACAAATTAGCACCACATAGTGACTCAATAATACCCCTATAATATTACTGAATGAAGATCAGTATGCAAAGACCAATATTTCCACCATATAGTGACCATATAGAGGTAGATAAGTGTACACAGGTGCTCTGCAGACTGTATATTACCCCCATACATTAACCAGATAGTGGTATATACCAGTGTACACAGGCTGTGCAACATAAGTGATTACAATGCAGTTATATCTTGTGACTCACAGGTGACGTTGTTCACTTTCCCTTTTCTTCTGCTTCTGGTTCCAGACTGCCAAGATGACCTCTCCCGACCACCACTCATCCCTGCAGATTTGGACACAAATATCTTAGAATTGTCACTTACCGCGCTTCCCTCACTGTCCTCCACCTTTGTACAAACTTCCCAGGGGTGGGAAAACAGGTACAGGCCATAGCTTGGAGGCAAAATCTCCTAGAGGGGTGAGGAGGAACAAAGGACCAACCCCCTAGAGTTTGTGCTACAGCTATAGCCTGTATCCCTCAGAATCATATAACAAGGTAGGAAGGTAGGACCCAGGTAGCTAGGTAGGTAGGCTGGGCCCCATTAATAAAAAAGAAAAAAATAATTAAAGGGGTTTTGCCAGGACGTGCCTTATCTGCTAAGAAGCAAATGTAAACAAGCCAGGGAGCTGAGAGAGAGAAAGACACAGACAGCCAGAGCACGGAGCTGCATAAGGGATCGTGTGAAATGCTCACTCAAATAATCAAACTACAACTTGTGGATTCTGTATACAAAAGACAACAGCTTTCTCCACAGCAGCTTGAAAGCTTCTTCATGTTCTCTGTCATCAGATAAAGCAGGGATCTACTCAGATAATCACACTACAACTAGTGGATTCTGTATTCAAAAAACAACATATTTCTACCCGGTGCCTTGAAAGTTTCTGCAGCTCAGTCTCATCAGATAAGAAGCTTTCTCTGCGCAAGCCCGGCCAGCAGCTCTTGTCAGGTCGTATCTAGTAGAAGCTTTGAAGTAACTAAGGGCAGGTAAGGCAGCCTGTAGCTCTCTCAGGCTTCACTTTTTTTAATCACATATATTTAGAAAAGTGATTAAATACCCATTTTGGAGGATCCCACGTCAACATTACATCGTGGCAAAACCCCTTTAACTCACCACTTTTCCCATTTCTCCGATGTGAGGAGCGGCAGGCCAGCTTTTCCAAGTGAAGCCTGGCATAGGTGGCGCAATGATGTGACATCATCGCACTGCTTACGTCAGCAGTAGTGGACGATGCCTGGTAGGCTTTAGGCTTAGACCTTAAACTCACGAAGCCAAAGAGTGGAGCAAAGCGCGATGACGCTCTCTGCTCCGCTAAGGGTTTTAACTGTGGCGGTTGGTCTCTTAGCAGCTGTTTCAGTGGTGGTTCTATCACTGATTGTATTACATGTAAGTTTACCACTGTAATTATCTACAACTTGTTAAGGGAATTGCATTATCAAAAAAATTCAAATTCCAATGTTATCAAACATTTGTTTTATGGCAAATTTACACAGGGTGAAATCACTGTGGATTTTACAGAACCTGTGGATAAAATCTGCAGACAAATACAGTGAGATTTTATGAATGTGCCAGCATTTACATTTTTATTTTGTATGGGTCACAGATCTGTTTTAGATTTCCCTGTTAACTTTAATAGAGAAATAAAAATGTGCAATAAAATATATTGTTGCAGATTTTTTGGCAAATTACATGTGAATCCACAGCAAAATCTGAAGGAGTGGATAATAATATAAAATATGGTAAAATAAAATTAAAAATCGGTTTACTCAGCCATCCCATAAGACCCATTATAAGTTAGGAGTCTTACTTCCAGTCTCTCTGCCCTTTCTAAATATGACTAGGCATGGTATAGTATATCAGTGTGGCATTAAAGAGGGGCCCAATCAGCTAGGAGAGGTCATGTAAATTACAGGCAGAGGCTATAGGTGGTCCCTTTTTAAATTTTATTCAATAGAAGAACTGATGGATTTTTTTTTTTTTTTTTTAAACTACATTTTGTTGCAGGTTTGCCTAAGTGGAATGGTTGATTATATATAATTTAAAAGCAAATAAAAAAAAATATTGTCACTTTAACAATATCCTTTTCCTTCTGTGATAATATTTTCCTCAGTCTCCAGCCTGCCTCTACCATAACCATGACATGGAAAGTTGCTGCAGTCAGTCACATGTTTTGACACGTTTTGGTGTTCCTCTGTTATTTTTCTTAGAAATATAGGAATAAGGCCTGGCCTACAGCAAGACTTTGTGACATAGCTGACTGATTTTAACAGCTACAACTGCAGTACAAATATATTAAGTTGTAGACTGCAGCTGTCACCTGTTAAAATCAATGTGTAGTCCCTCAAAAAGTCTTGTGTAGCCTAATTAACAAGTGAATGTTGTTATTCCTCTTGTGTCCCTGTACAGACTGATATTGGCAAGGATGATTGGACACTTTCAGGCTCAGTTCACATGACGTAAAATAGTTGCTAAAAATACATGAGTATTTCACAATACAGAGTATGCAAAGAATTTACACACCTTTTTTCCTTTCTTCATGCATTGCGACGTGTTTTTTTTTTTTTTTTTTTGGGGGGGGGGCCTCTACAAGCATCAAAAATGACCCAGTTGCTAGGGGATTGTCAGTTAAGCCATCATCCAGAATGGAATTGCCAAGCAAGCAATTCTGTGAACTGGCAAAAAGAGGACAGAAAAATGAGAACCCCCTCAAAACTGCAATCCAACATCCTCTGAGTGGCAGAATCTAGGGCTCTTTCTAGGTCTTCACCAGAGCCCGCCTCAAGGTGGATCGAATTTGCTGCTATAGACCCAGGTTGCACCAGCAGAGGAGTGTTAGAAGGCAAATGCAAATAGAAAAAACAGAACAAGTAAGAGAATACAGGGGATACAGGACAAAGAACAAACAAATCGTAGCCAAGCAAGCCAGGGTCAATTGCCAGAAGTATACACAGAAACCAAAACGAGGAGCAGTAGATTAATTAGAAGTCAGGCCAGAGTCCTGATCCTGAAAATATACTCAGAACACAAGTTTTTAAAATGAGCAGGAACCAGGACACCAAGAGCAATCACAGGAGGTGAGCTAAGAAACAGGTTTAAATACCCTGCCTCAGCCACAGATTGGACACAGGTTCAGAACCCTGATTAACTCTGTTCAAAACCCAGGCTAGACCAGAAGGAATTAAATCTTAAAGGGACAGTGTCTAATTTATAACACCAGTTATGTGATAAACAAAATATGTGCATAAATTCATCCTTCACTCCCCAGGAATCACAAGCCATCCTCATAGTCCTATCCATCATGGACCAATTTGCTCTCTCTGACCATTGGCATACCTTAAATCTGTCCACTAGGGACTACACATTTTACTCCCCCGTCCACATTAGAAACTCACAAATAGATTTCTTCTTGACACCTTTGCATAGTTTTCACTCCATATCTTCTGCCACCATAGAAAACATTGTGATCTCGGATGATGCCCCAGTGACATTTTCTATTACTGATAATGTCACCCTACTATGCTTCTTTAACTGGAGATTCCTCTCATACCTTATCAACTCAGAGGATTTTAATAACTGTCTAATGACACATTCGTCTAACTTTCAGGACAACAACACAGAGACAATATAGGGCTCTTCTGGCTGACACCAAAGGCAGTTAAGAGGGGTCATGTCATCTCATATTTAACCCCTTAAGCCGAACGCCTGAAAAGTAGTTAATGACCAGAAAATTTTTTTAGTTTTGGCCTCCTTGCGTTTAAAACAGTTGTAACTTTTTTATTTTTTTAATGACGCAGTTGGATGAGGCCTCGTTTTTATTCGAGACAAGTTGTACTTTATAAGGGAATAGTTTAAGTACACTTATAAATAATTGCATTATTTTTTTTTTTTTTTTTACAATTTTTTTTTTTTTTTTTCTTTTTTTTACACCATTCACATTTCACACTTAATAACTTGTTAGATTAATTCTACAGGTTATTACGGTCGTGTGGATACCAAATATGTGTAGGTTTTTTTGTGCGTGTAATTTATGTACAATTATTTTTTATTAAATATTTATTTTTATTTTTATTATTTTTTTTATTCTTTTTTTTTACACTTTTTATGTTTTTTTTGTACTTTTTTTTGACTCCCATGAAGGGAGAACATGTTTAACATTTTTTTTTTATTTTTTTTTTTACACTTAGTAATGTATTAGATATTCATATATGCAAACCATGCTAATCTGTGTCAGTCTGCACAGGCAGGATTAAGTAAGGGACAGTGTCAATTTAAACACCTTATTATAAACAACAACTTGTGCCATAATTCCCAACTCACTGTGCAGCCAGGATCCCTGAGCCAGTCGGGTGATTCCGCTATCCATCAGACATCTCCCTGACATGGGATCCCTTTAAATTGCCCTGGGTAACGCAACTCCCCGCCCAATTCGAAAGGGTTAAAAAGACTTCTGGATTTGCGAGTTTTCACTCCATATGCCTGCACCAAGAAAACTTGGATCCGGGTGCCCCGTGACATTTCATTACCGAATCCACCCACTATGGCTCCGGGTCCTCTCAAACCCCAGATGTCTGAAAACGTCAAAGACATTCGCAACTTTCAGGACAACAACCGGACATAAGGGCCTGGCTCAAAAGCGGTTTTGAGGGGTCATTAAGTCTTTAAACCTTAAAAAAATGGAAAAACAAAAAGTCCAATCAGCTCACCGTTAGTGTTCCACCCCCAAGAGACGCACGGAGAGGTTAGAAGCAGCCTCGTAGACAGCAATCCAAACAACAGAAAGATTTCAGCTTTCATCCAGGTGTTCCATAAAATAGCAAACTTCATTTCCATCCCATATTAAAAGCGTGTAACAAAAGTAGACATTAAAGCAAAAAACATTCACTAACGCGTTTCGGAGTTCTCTCCTTAGTCATAGCGTGACTTTAAAGGATAAACCTCCGGTCACATGATCAGAGTAAACCCTTGAACTCCCAACATAAATAACCACAACCATAAAAACCTCAAAACAATACTTATAAAAACACAAATGCTTATAACAAAATTAATATTGATAAATTAAATCATGTCTCTTGTTTAGACCCTCTGGAATGTGTGTAGCTAACCAGTAAATCCACTAAGCTTCTTAATTTTTTACGATGATCACCTCCTCTAATCTGCTTAAACACCTTCTCATTGCCTGCAAAAGTAAAGCCGGATGTGTCGCCTCCATGTACCTGAATGAAATGCTTTGATACCATAGAAATACCAGTAGCTAATGGCCTCTGGATATCCGACAAATGACAGCGTATTCTAACCTTTAACGTTGTTGAAGTACAACCTATCCTTTAAAAACCATAGACATTGCCTTGAAAGTCACGCTATGACTAAGGAGAGAACTCCGAAACGCATTAGTGAATGTTTTTTGCTTTAATGTCTACTTTTGTTACACGCTTTTAATATAGGATGGAAATAAAGTTTGCTATTTTTATGGAACACACAGATGAAGGCTGGGATGTTTCTGTTGTTTGGATAAAAAAAATGGAGTTTCGCAAAAAAATTTCTATACTTAACTCTGACCTCACGCAGGTCCATTGTGCCTGTGTTGCATCACTTACCCCATAGAACAAGGATAAATACACCTATATTAAATCCCTCCTAGAAAGCTTTTTGCAAATGGGGCTTTTAAATCTTACGGAACAAATACTTTAAATGGGGGAATAGGATAAGATTCCTCTTGGCTAGAGCAGGAAAACCTCCTTCCTCCAAGACCCACTTACTGAGTCTTTATGACCTGGCCACTCAAACCCGAACTTCAGATCCTGCACTAATCCAGACAATTTTCATCAAATGCTTTTCAGAGTTCTGCCAGGCTCAGCCATTTGACTCAATGGGCACCTGGTCTTTCCTGAATAAGTTTTCTATTCAAAAACTCCCATCAGATGCCAGTCTGGTCATGGAGGCTGATATCACAGATGCTTATATCTACCATGTGCTCGCCCCCGTTTTCCAATCACAAAACTCAGGGTGGCCTGATGACCTGCTTGCAGAGTACTACAAAATCCTACAACCCAATATAATCCAATTTTTCTCAAAATACCTAAATGCAATATATAAGGGGACTTTGGAGTAGCCAGATCTTCGCAAGTCCCATACCATTCTTATATTAAAACCAAATAGAGGTCCTGTCCTACCACAATTGTATTGTCCCATCTCATTACTGAACCAAGACTAAAAGATTCTCTCAAAAATCCTAGCAGATAGGATGCAATCCCTCACAGGCCTCCTACTCATCCCTTCTCAATTAATCTTCCTCCAAAATAGGCATTCCACTACAGGTATTCAGATGGCAGCTGCCACCACCACCCAATACCAGGAACACACGAGACCCACCACTATGCTTTTGAACCTAGATGCTGAAAAGGTGTTCAACTCAGTCTCCTGGCAATTTTTAAATACCACCTTACGTCACTGTGGTTTTGGTGACATCTTCCTATCATTCTTAAACCAGAGCCAATCACTCCAGTACTGTCCTGAATCCCAATTGCAATAAAGGTGTTTTATCATTTCAAAGATCATAGTTCCACAGGTGGGGACGACAAATGTAAGCTTGTAGGCCCTTGGTTACCATAAGCAAAGTGCTATGGTTTAAGAGAATGGGCCGTTTGTTTAATTCTTGGAAGTGAGAGAGAGCTCTGGTCGGGTTACGTCCAGGTCCTGCCCCTGGTCGTATTCGGGAACGCGTGTCAGAAGGAGTCGCAGGGGAGAGGCTGTGTATGGGAGGGAGCAGGGACATATGTGCACGGAGATGAGTTCTGCCCAGGTGCCACCCACGGTCGTATTCAGGAACGCGCGTCAGACGGAGTAGCTGTGCACGGGAGCGCGCAGGTACATGTGTGAAGGGGGATGAGAGAGAGAGATTTGCTGCGTTCGTTTACTGACAGCAAGCAGTCGACATGTGTGGTGCAGGGTTTGCTGCGTTTGTTCACTGACAATGATCAGTGGTCCTGCAGCAGAGAGAGAGATCTTCTGCAGTCCCATGTAAACACAAACAGATTAAGCGTATAGTTTTGTTCTGCAGATCTGTAGAGGTCAGAGGTGTAATAATCTGCAGGAAATATCAATGT
Organism: Phyllomedusa bahiana; assembly: GCA_025379985.1. NCBI lineage: Eukaryota > Metazoa > Chordata > Amphibia > Anura > Hylidae > Phyllomedusa > Phyllomedusa bahiana. Next base: position 83,301 of record JAODAL010006270.1, on the reverse strand, counting down.
GTGTGTGAGAGAGAAAAAAAAAATCATCCATCTCTCCCAAATTCTGTCAAATTCTCATTCTAATTACAAAGTATGTAGAGAGAGCGAGAACTGTAGATATCCACTCTCGAGTTACACTTAGCTTTTCACTTTCAATGATGCCTTTGTCTCCAACAGCTGATATCTCTCCCCTCACTCACCTCACACAGAGTAGATTCTCACATGCACACTTTGGGGCATGTCTGCAGAGTGAAGACATTCCCTGCTGGGAGGAGAAACACGCCCCTCCATTTCATAAGCTCTCCTTAGCAACCAGTATAATCGGCTGCCAAATGATGAAACGATAAAACCGCTTTAATTCTGATGCTATCTCAACATCTAGGGCAGTGTTTCTCAAATCCAGTCCTCAAGACCCACCAACAGGTCATATTTTCAGGATCTCCCACAGAATGCACTTACCTTAATTATATCACCTGTGCAGTGCTAAGTAAATCCTGAAAACATGACCTGTTGGTGGGTCTTGAGGACTGGAGTTGAGAATCACTGATCTAGGGGAACCCACCAAGGCTGTCTTCTATCCCCATTTCTATTCAATTTGTCACTGGATCCCCTTATAAGTCACCTTGAAACTGTGACACCATATACAGGCATTTGTGTAGACTCCAAATAAATCAAGCTCTCCGCCTTTGCAGGTGACCTGCTATTATATATAGCTGACCCAGCAAACTGCCTCTCTCACATCCTTACTGATATCTAAACATATGACAGACTGTCTAGTTTCAGGGTGAACAAACACAAATCAGAGACTTTGCTTTTGAAAAGCAGAGCCACCCCTGAGTGGTCCGTCTTATATCCCTTTCAGTGGCAAACTGAATCATTAATCTACCTGGGAGTACAAATTCCTTGGAAAGCAGGCTCACTCTACACCCAAAACATATGGCCTTTCTTAAGATCCTTGGATTCGCATCTCCACACATGGAAAAATCTTACCCTCTCCTCCATCAGTAGAGCTGACATCCTCAAAATGGTCATATTTCCAAAACTTATCAATATTCTACAAATCCTTACCAATATATTTGAGACCCCGAGATTTACAATTCATTAACTCTTCCTTTAGACGATTTATCTGGAATAACCACAGACTACGAATTGGACTGGTGGTTCTTCAGCAACACCATTCCAATGGTGGCATTAACTTCCCTCAAATCCAACTATATAACCTAGTAACCTAACTTGGGATAATCGAGGACTGGATCCTGAACACTTCTTTTTTCACAGATACCTCCTTAGATTAACAATTTGACCCCAGTATTTCTTTAATCAGCCTCTTACACCTCCTGTACCCATATATATCTTGATGCACATGAAAACAAACCCGCTCATAATGTCCACTTGGAGAACTTGGACCAAATCCATAGAACTTTTGGGACTTAACCCGAGGTACTCCCTTCTCCAACCCCTGGTAGACAACATTTTATTCCAGGATGGGTGGGCACATGGCAGATTTATCTTGTAGCGTTCTGGGGGGTAGGCGGGGTGAATTAGTGGATACCTTGACAAAACGACCCATGCCTTTTAATGAGGCTCAATTTAAAATTCACTTGTTTTGGTTCTCACCCATTCTGTTATCTGCAAGCTTGCAGCTACATATAAGCAGTCAATAAACACCTTGGAGCTAAGGACTGGGAGAACCTGTTTGTCGCATTGACACCACTTCTACAAAACTCTGAGCACCTTACTTCGCTCAACTCTTTTTTACTCATCCAAACAATCGGGTTTGAATTATTGGGTGGATCGGGTTGACTCATTAGCAGAGGACATTGTGAGCTCCGTAACCCGTGCAGCGAAATGCTTAACTTCCATGTCCTACTCACCGAGATTTTCTAATGGGAACTTCCCCGGATCACACCTGTCCTAAGTGCTTTGCCCCTCATGTGGACCTTCTACATTGCCTTTGTGCTTGCGACACGATCAAAACATTTTGGACCCAAATTCACTCATTTGTCGCAACTCATTTGCTCCCATATTGCCCTAAGTCCCCTGCCTTGTGCCTCTTTGGCCTTTTACCCCCTGGCTCTCCTGATCTCTCAAAACCTCATAAAAAACTACTAAAGTGTAATGGTCTCAAGCAATTGTTTATCTGTTAATACATTTTTAAAAGGACTAACAGAGGGAAGGTACAATGCAGAGTTCTATAAAAATTGTTCTAGAATTGTTGTTTCATTGTTAATGCAACTTTTTCTAAAAGAGGCATGTCTAGAAAACTGAGATTTATATTTACAGCTGGGAAAAAGTATTTAGTCAACCACCAATTGTGCGAGTTCTTCCACTTAAAAAGATGAGAAAGCCCTGTAATTGACATCGTAGGTAGACCTCAACTATGAGAGACAAAATGAGAAAACAAATTCAGAAAATAACATTGTCTGATTTGGAAAGAATTTATTTGCAATTTATGATGGAATATAAGTATTTGGTCAATAACAAAAGTTTATTTCGATACTTTGCTATATATCCTTTGTTGGCAATGTCAGAGTTCAAACATTTTCTGTAAGTCTTCACAAGGTTGGCACACACTGTTGCTGGTAAGTTAACCCATTCCTCCTTGCAGATCTCCTGTAGAGCAGAGATGTTTTGGGGCTGTCGCTGGACAACACGTACTTTCAACTCCCTCCAAAGGTTTTCTATGGGTTTGAGATCTGGAGACTGGCTAGGCCACTCCAGGACCTTGAAATGCTCCTTACGAAGCCACTCTTTCATTGCCCTACTGGTATGCTTGGGATCATTGTCATGCTGAAAGACCCAGTTACGTTTCATCTTCAATGCCCTTGCTGATGGAGGGAGGTTTGCACTCAAAATATTGTGATGCATGGCCCCATTCCTTCTTTTATGTACACGGGTCAGTCGTCCTTGTCCCTTTTCAGAGAAACAGCCCCACAGCATGATGTTGCCACCCCCCATGCTTCACAGTAGGTATGGTGTTCTTTGGATGCAACTCAGCATTCTCTCTCCTCCAGACACGACGAGTTGTGTTTCTACCAAACAATTCTACTTTGGTTTCATCTGACCATATGACATTCTCCCAATACTCTTCTGGATCATCCAAATGCTCTCTAGCAAACTTCAGATGGGTCCAGACATGTACTGGCACTGCAGGATCTGAGTCCCTGGCCGCGTAGTTTGTTACTGATGGTAGCCTTTGTTACGTTGGTCCCAGTTCTCTGCAGGTCATTCACTAGGTCCCTCCGTGTAGTTCTGGGATTTTTGCTCACCGTCATTGTGATCATTTTGACCCCACAGGGTGAGATTTACGTGGAGCCCCAGATCGAGGGAGATTATCAGTGGTCTTGTATGTCTTCCATTTTCTAATTATTCCTCCCACAGTTGATTTCTTCACACCAAGCTGCTTGCCTATTGCAGATTCAGTCTTCCCAGCCTGGTGCAGGGCTACAATTTTGTTTCTGGTGTCTTTCAACAGCTCTTTGGTTTTCACGATGGGGAGTTTGGAGTGTGACTGTTTGAGGTTGTGGACAGGTGTCTTTTATACTGATAACAAGTTCAAACAGGTGCCATTACTACAGGTAATGAGTGGAGGACAGAGGAGCCTCTTAAAGAAGAAGTTACAGCTCTGCGAGAGCCAGACATCTTGCTTGTTTGTAGGTGAACAAATGCTTATTTTCCACCATAATTTGCAAATAAATTCTTTTCAAATCAGACAATGTGATTTTCTGAATTTGCTTTCTCATTTTGTCTCTCATAGTTGAGATCTACTTATGATTCCAATTACAGGCCTCTCTCATCTTTTTAAGTGGGAGTACTTGCACAATTGGTGGCTGCCTCTAATCAGGTGGGCCAAGACTGCTTTTAAGTTGCAGACCAGCCCAGAGTTGTTATACCTCAAAACTGCTTGCATACAGTTAAAACCAGAAGTTTACATACACTGTATAAAAAGACACGTGCATGTTTTTCTCACTATCTGATATGAAATCAGAATAAACCTTACCTGTTCTAAGTCAATTAAGATTGCCAAAATTATTATATTTACCAAATGTCAGAATAATAATATCTTGAGATGTTGCTTCAGTATTGCCACATAATCCTCTTTCTTCATGATGCCATCTATTTTGTGAAGTGCACCAGTCCCTACTGCCGCAAAACAACCCCAAAACATGATAGTGCCACCCCCGTGTTTCAGAGACCACTGGACATGTCTCCAAAAATGTAGGTCTTTGTTTCTGTGTGCATTTGCAAACATTAATCTGGCTTTTATATGTTTCTTTTGAAGTAATAGCTTTTTCCTGGCAGAGTGGCCTTTCAGCCCATGTTGATACTGTACTCATTTCACTCTGGATAATGACACAATCTTACCAGCTTCTGCCAGCATCTTCACAAGGTCTTTTGTTTTTGGGTTGATATGCACATTTCGGACCGAAGTACATTCCTGAGTGGTATGATGGCTGGATGTTCCCATGTTGTTTGTACTTGCGTATAATTGTTTGTACAGATGAATGAGGCACCCTAAGGGATTTGGAAATTACACCCAAGGACAATCTAGACTTGTGCAAGTCCACAATTCTCTTCCTGATATCTTGGCTGATTTCTTTAGACTTTCCCATGATGTTACACACAAAAGCAGTGTGTTTCTGGTGTGCTTTAAAAAAAATACATCCTCAGCTGTGTCTCTAATTAACTCAGATGTTGCCAATAAACCTATCAGAAGCTTCCAAACACATGACATCATCATACGGGATGTCCCAAATTTTCTAAAGGCAAAATAATAATCCTAGTGTATGTAAACTTTTGACTTTGCAGAAAGTAATAAAAAATGCATTAAAAATCATTTTTATTTAAAAAAAATCTACTTTTTTCAAAGGTGTTGATCTTTTTTCTTTTTTTTTTTTTTTACAGCTTAATTGGTTGTATATTATATCCCTGTGTGCTGGAGGATTGCAATTTTTATGGTCCTAGTATATATTTGCCAAGACAGCCTTCAGCAATTTTCATAAACACTAGCATTACAGAAGGAGTTAAGTTAGGGGAGCAATTTAAAATCTGTTTAGGGAAGTTTAAAAGCACCTATTTTTCAATCCAAGGAATTAACCAAATGTATATTTATTAACCTTTAGTGATTTTGTTGGCAAGAAATATCAAATTTTTGAGCATTTCCAGAAATTGCTTCATCAGTTAAAATATCAATATCCTTTTCTTGTAAAAATAATTTTACATTGCTCCTTGGTAAAAGCAATATGTTTCTTTTGATAAGACATTTATTATGACCAAATGTAATGAATATTTTTGTTTGTGCCATGCCATGAATACATAATTTTCTGCCACAGCATAATAAATACAATAGAAAACATAGATAACCGGATTCTGTAATAAAAATGGGCATTTTACAGATCCTTAACCCCTTCCCGACATTGGGCGTATGCATACGCCCTAGCGGGAAGTGACTTCCTGCAAATGGACGTATGCATACGCCCTGGCGATCGCGCGGGCTTGCGGGCGAGCCACGCACGATCGCAACATGGAACCAGCGGTAAATTACCGCTGGCTTCATGCCCCATCACCTGCGGCCGGAGGGAGCTCCGGCCGCAGGTGAAAAACGCGTCATTACCGCAGCCTGTCATGGGCGCAATAATGAAGGCGCAGGCAGGAGGAGTGAGCTCCCTCTGCCTACGATGGGCGAGTAAGCGGCAGAGATGCCTCTCGCCCGTCTCCTACCGGACTCCCCGGATGCTTTTGAAAGCATCCGGGTAGTCTGGTGACGTCACCATGCTCCACAATGCATTGTGGGCATGGTGTCACTAGTTGCCATGGCGACCTCTGCACAGCAGTAAACGCTGTGCACAGATCGCCTCTTCATACAGCAATCTAATGATTGCTGTTCCCCAGTGAGGATTTGCTGTTACAAACCCTCACTGGGGAAAAGTAAAAAAAAATGTGAAAAGTAAAAAAGTAAAACACAAACACAAAAAATAAAATTAAACCATGTACCCTGCCCTTTTCTCCTTTACAAACGGCAATCGCCCCAAAAAAGATCAAAAATTAAGTACCCATATTTGGTATCGCCGCGTGCGTAACGACCCACCCTATAAATCTGTCATGTTAATTAACCCATACAGTGAACTCCGTAAAAAACAAGAAACAGTCACAGAATTGCGATTTTTGTACATCCTGCAGCACATAAAATGAATAAAAAGCAATCAAAAACTCATATAAATGCCAAAGTTGTACCAATTAAAACTTAAGTTCATCCCGCAAAAAAAATTCCTTACACGTCTCTGTATACGGAAAAATAAAAAAAGTTATGGCTCTCAGAAGACAGCGATGCATAAATATTATTTAACACAATAAAAACACTTTTTTTTTTAAAGTGCTTCAAAATAAAAAAAAACTATATAAATAGGGTATCGCCGTAATCGTATCGACCCAGAGAGTAAAGCTAACTGGTCATGGATACTGCACGGTGAGCACTGTTAAAAGATAAAAAATAAAAAACATACACTAGGATTTCAGTATTTTCTTCACCCTGCCTTCCAAAAAATGGATTTAAAACTGATCAAAAAGTCTTGTCCCCCAAAAAATGATACCAATAAAAATGTCAACTCATCCCGCAAAAAAACAAGCCCCTACTCAGCTCCGTACACAGAAAAATAAAAAAGTTATGGCTCTCAGACTATGAGGAAGCAAAAACGTGTTTTCCTTTTTGAATAAAAGTGTTTTTATTGTGTAAAAGCAGTAAAACATAAAAAATACAAATTGGGTATCGCTGTAATCGTATCGACCTGCTGAGTAATACTAGCATGTCAGCTATACTGCACGGTGACCGCTGTAAAAAAACACTACCAGGAATGCTTTATTTTGTTCAAAATGCCTCACAAAAACCTTAATAAAAAGTGATCAAAGCGGCATATACCCCCCATAATGGTACTAATAAAATCGTCAACTCATCCCACAAAAAACAAGCTCATAATCAGCTCCGTATACAGAAGACTGAAAATGTTATGGCTATCAGAACAGCACAACATAAAAACGCATTTTTTATAGACCTATTTCTATTGTGTAAAAGTAATAAAAACATAAAAAAAACTATATAAAATCTATATCATTGCAATTGTACCGACCCCCATAGTAAAGATATCCTATCATTTATACTGCACGGCGAACGCTGTAAAATTGAAGCCCAAAAAAACAATGGTGGAACTGCGTTTTCCCTCATTTTCATAGCCCAATGCAAAAAAAAAATATTAGGAACACCTGAGCACCCAAAAAGCACAATACACCACTAGATGAGATCTATGAGGAGTGCTGAATCCAAAATGGTGCCGCTTCTGGAATGTATAACCTGTTCTGGTACTTTGAGGGCTTTGTAAATTGAACATGTGCCCCACCAAAATCTGCGCTCCCAAAGCAAAATAGCACTCCTCCTTATACGCCCTGCATGCGCCCAAACAGCAGTTTACACCCACATGTACGGTATTGCCGAACTTGGAAGAAATTGCGTAACAAGTTTTGGGTCCTTTTTTACCAGGATGCCTTGTAAAAATTAAATATTTTCAGCTAAAATTGCAGATTATTGGAAAAAAAATTTATTTCATTTTCACAGCCTAACGCTAAAAAATTTTGTGAAACACCTGTGGGTTCGATATACTCACTACTCACATGGATATATTCCTTAATGGGTGTAGTTTTCCAATATGGGTATTTTTAGGGGCATTTATTAAGTTTGAGCACCTTAGGGTGTCCTCAAACCTGAAATTGCCCCTAAATAAAATCATAATGAAAATGAGACCCCAGAGTCCAGTAGGTGCTCCTCCTATTCTGGGGCTTGTGGTTTAGCCAAATAATGCACTAGGGCCACATATGGGATATCTCTGAAAACAGCAGAATCTGGGGAATCAATATTAAGTTGCATTTCCCTGATCACATTTACCGTATTCTTGTGAATAATGTATAAAAATTTAAAATCTGCAAAAAAGTGAAATTTTGAAATTTCACTTCCACTTTGCTTTAATTCCTGTGAAACACCTAATGGGTTAATAAACTTCCTAAATGCGGTTTTGAATACTTTTAAGGGGTGTAGTTTCTTAGATGAGGTCTAACATACAGGTCAATCAAAATCACGTTAGAACTAGACGGGTCCCTAAAAAATGTATATTGCAAATTTTCTTGAAAATTTGAAAATTACTACAAAATTTTTAAGCCCCCTAATGTCGTAACAAAAAATAAAAAGACATTTAAAAAAATGATGCCAAACTACAGCAGACATAGGGTAGATGCTAGTTATAAACTATTTTGAGTGGAATATCTATCTGTCTTACATGCAGAAATTTTTGAAGTTTGAAATTGGTACAATTTTTCAAATTTTTCACGATACTTTGATATTTTTCACAAAAAACAAGCATTTTTTGTACCAAAATTTTCTTACTATCTTAAAGCACAATGTGTCCCGAGAAAACAATCTCTGAATCACATGGATAGGTTAAAGTGTCAAAAAGTTATTCTTACATAAAGTGACACATGACAGATTTCAGAAATGGGGCTCTGTCAGAGAGGCCACAACTGGCTCCGGCGGTAAGGTGTTAATATGAGTTCAAAGATTCCTCATAATTTATATCTATTTTCTGGAATTTAAAAATGTTAGCATTTTAATGAATTACGGATTCACAGTCTTTAAGGAATAAATAAGTATTACTTATTGAGTGGCGGATTTAGTTAAAGCAAAAGTGTTTGTCAATTTGTAAATTGTGATTAAACACACTCTCTGTACATATAAATAAGTTAACACTCTTGATACTTTTTATATTCGATGTTATTCAATAAAGAATTCAAAGTAAAGTTTCAATTTTGCAACCACTTTATAGGTAATATTAAAAAATTCATACACAGCAATATCAACAATAAGATATTGCTTTCAAATAACTTCCCAAAGTTTTGTAGTTCTGTGTACTCATAAGGTGTTGGTGAAGTTGTAGTGCTGAGACAGCAGCAGGTTGGAGTCTTGGCAGCATTTACTCAAAGCACAGGCTAAGGTCATCCATTTTCAGTTTCATACATAAATCAGTACGCACCACTTCACATGGAGGCGATCACATTTTCATTACTATTTCTCGGTTCCGTCTGCAGCAATAACCTCTCATCCAAGAAGGAGTAATCTCTACCTGCTTGGTAATATTGCATGCCCAATTGTATTGAACAGTTTCACAATCTGGGAGACCTAGGTCTTTCCCCTCCTCACTGATGGTTTTCTCTCTCACTTTAAAGGGGTTGTTCATTTATTTATTTTTTTTAAAGTTTTATGATACGAACACCCTTATAAAAGTAAAAAAAAAATGTATACTCACCTTGGATCCAGCGCTGCACTGTCCTCACTCTCCACCGGTCTTCTGTTTATTTCTTGCTTCTGAATGGGATGTCACCACTGATCTTACCATTCAGATGTGAGCTGATTGCTGAAGTAAGGCAGCCAATCAGGTGAGTATGAGTTGTTTTTAATTTTGTGAGGGCACTAGTAGCAAAAAAAAAAATGTAAAAAAAAAACCAGACAACTCCTTCAGCCTGATCTCTTGTCATAATTACATAGTTTGTAAGGCCGAAAAAAGACATATGTCCATCCAGTTCAACCTATTTTGCTAAAGGCAATAACCCCCATGAGGTAGAAGGCAATTGTCCTCATTTTACGGAAAAAAAATTCCTTCCTGACTACAATCTGGCAATCAGAATAAATCCCTGGATCAATGACCCCTCTCCAGAATCCTAATCACTATAACTTATTATATTATTACGCTCCAGAAGTGCATTCAAACCCTTTTTGAACTTTTTTGTTATTGAATTCACCATGACAAGTTCCTCTGGCAGAGAGTTACACAGTCTCACTGCTCTAACAGTAAAGAATCCCTTTTCTCTATCTTGTAGCTCAATCTTTTCGATTTCCTTTGAGTATTCTTTCTATATGTAGGCCCTGTGTTCTGTCTTTGCCTGACTCTCCACTGCCGGCTGGTAGTCAGACAACCCCTTTTCCTGCAACACTTAAGCAATCAACTGGAACTCACAACTCTTTACTGTCCAGTTCTTGAGATGGTTACATGTCTGCAGCCCCCCTCATTCTCTAGTACAAACATATTCAACATTGGTAGCAATCTACATCCTTAAAGCCTAACTAGTGTATAATTGAAAGATACACAATTTTGTAATATATTTTGCATTATTATTGTAGGATTACTGCAGGAGTGAGCTGTTTTACCTTTATGCTACACTGATTAACGAAGCATAGGGATCAATGCATAGTGCTTCCATGGAGACTGCTATATGATATGCATGTTTAACCCCCTTTCTGACAAGCAATTTTTAGTGACCCCTTTTTTATTTATCTCTGCCTTCCTAAAGCTTAATTTTTCTTAGTTTTCTGTTAACATAGCCATTTAAGGGCTTATGTTTTGCTAGAAAAATTGTATTTTGTGATATTACAATTTTACGTACCATATACTTAATTAAGAAACACTAATCCCTGTTGTGTCTTATCAGCTGCACAGACTCTTGTTTATCTTTCTTACTGACAAACAATACTTCTTAAGAGCTCTGTAGCCTTGTGTCCTGTTGTTAAAACCAATGTCCCTCTAACAGGTTCAACCTGAAATAGCAGAGCTGAAGTGTCAGTTAATGCTGTAGAACCACCCACAGCCTGAACAGGAAAGGAGATCCTGAAACTGACTGAAGAGCAGGCTATATGAAATAGCCTAAAGAGAAAATTCCTTTAAAGGGGTTGTCTCATCTCAAAGTTTCATAGAATGCATGAATGAAATAATGCTGCTTTGCTCTGTCACTTCCTGGTCAAGCTGTCTGTAATTAGCCTATGAGCTCTGTGTATTCAGGCCTCTCTGTTTATTAGTCTAGATTAAATAAATTACCTTCTCTGAGGTCCGGAGAAGCTTCTGAGCTAATGTAAACAGTAATTAGTCTTTTGTCTGAAAGATCAGATAACACACAAGCTTTCACCGCCGGCCGCGACTTGTGTGATGTCACTCCCTGCTATCAGATAGAACAAACCGGAGAGGAGAAGAAGTACACAGGTCGGTCACTAGAAAAACCTCAGAAGGTGATAAAATCACTTGTAGCTCCTTAACAAAAAAAGATGAACAAAGCAATATATTTGGAAAACGTCTTCATTTACTGTTCCCTAAATTATGAAAGCTATTCTTTGTAGTGAGACAACCCTTTTAAGTATGTTTGTATGTTCAACTTAACTTACCTCGACAAAATTCAAATGTGTTTGTAAAGAATACTATTATTTTAATGCTGATAATTAATAGCATTCTAACAGAATCTTGCCATAAGAAATAGGGTTGCACCACAATAACCCACTTGAGAGAGGAGAGAATTTTCAAACTCTATATGGATTGTTTCCTAGTTCAGTTCAGATCCATTGCTCCAGCAATATGCAGCAGCAATACCATCTAAACAGCCTCTGTAATTTCTGATATTAAAAAAAAAATAGGTGCATTTGCAGAACTTGTAGTGGTTGTTGAAGTTTCATCAAGTTTATTAGTTAACTTGAATTTAAGAAATAACTTGTAGCAGATGCTGAGATGGGAAATGAGATTTCATATTTTTAAATATCAGAAAGTAGCATCATATATAGTGTGTGTAAAATCTCAGATGATAGCATTTCCCATTTAATGTGACATGGTAACAAACTTGCTGCAACATGTTTCTTGAGGAGAAAGTAAACACTATTTTTCGCTTGAGTTCCTTTATGACTTTAATCTTGCCTGTCTCCCCTTCTTAATTCTGTTTACCTTTATGCCAGCTCCTGGATTTGCCAGGTTTAAATCTTTCTTACACATCTGAGACGGGATTTACAAAAGTCTGTCTTGTGAAGGATTTCAGAATGAAATATTATTATTATCATTATTACTGTTATCAGCATTATTATTAGTGGTAGCATTAGTAATATGACAGAATTTTTGGCATAACAAACAGGATTGCTCTGAGATAAGCCTCGAGAAAAGAAAATGTTCAAACTCTATATGGACGGTTTCCTACTTGAAATCCAATCTATTGCTTTAGCAATATGCAGTGGCAGTACCATCTAGACAGCCTCTGTCATTTCTGATCTTGAAAATAAATAGATGCATAGTGGTTGTTGAGGTTTCATTAAGCCTGTTAGGTAACTTATATCTAAGGAATAACTTATAGCAGATGCTGAAGATGAGAAATCGGATTTCATATTTGTAAATACCAGACATAGTTCCATATATATTGTGAGTAATCCAATGACACTGGTTACAAATGCCATTCTAAAATATGTGTTAGTACTGTGTTAATATGTACTTAAACAATGCGTTCTGATGTCATTGCCATCTAAATAATGGTAATTTATAGAAATATTTTTTCAGATTTCTACTTTTATTTTGGGTTTTCCTTGGGGAACTTTATACTCCTACTAGTCACACCCATATTCATATATATATGAATATATTGTCAGCATTCCATGTTAATTATTGTTATACAGTGTCCAGATTAGTTATTCTCTCATTATCTGCAGAATGCTACACACCACTCAATTACTACATGAATTACCCATTTATAACCAAATAGCCCCAGCAGAGCCCTATAGTGCCCACATATTGCCAAACAATTGCCAGAATAGCATAATTTCCCCATGTAGAACTTATAGTATCCACTTAATGCCTGCCAAATATGGTATACTATGGTCTCTGCTACAGTCCTTATAGAGCAATGCAGTGCACAACTAGTAGCAGAAAGTTTGTAGAGTACTACCCTGTTTCCCCAAAATTAAGACAGTGTCATATTAATTTTTGCTCAAAAGACGAGCTCAGACTTCTTTTTAGGGGATGTCTTATTTTTCCATAAACAAGAATTCACATTTATTGAACAAAAAATCAACATGTATTAATATACTGTAGAGATTTCATCACAAACATCAACAGATCCAGTCAAACTCTGAATTGCATAAAAAAATGCACTATGTCTTATTTTCGGGGGATGTCTTTTTTTCAGGGAAACAGAGTATGTATCACCCAACAAAACAGTATAATACAATATATTTTACAATACCCACATGATGTCATATATAAACAATATAGTCCTCACATGATTTTCCAGAGAACATAGTTCCACTCTCACATTGTTATGGGCAATGACAAATGTTGCAACTTGTGTAGATTCATTTTTTTCTGAGCTTTCACTATTTGAGTCTGCGTAGAAAGTATCATACCATGCCCAGAATTACAGAAAATAGTGCTCACATGGAGCCAAGATCCCATATATTGCCCTACTGTGTCCACAAAAAACTCACAGTGGCCAGAGTATCAATTCCTTTTAATATAATGTGGTCTTTAGCAGTAGTATTTGTAAAATATAGGTTTTGGACTCCATTACCCCTGGTGTGAAGGCTAGCTAAAATAATTATCAATATTTGTTGCAGAGTTCAAGAGAATGATGGGTCTAGTGGGGGGTAGGAGTCTTCTAGCTTTCATCTAGCAGGGTATTCTCTACATTCAAGAAATGCTGTAATTCCCAGCAACTTTACTAATTGAATCTGGTAATAAGTTTATATACTACTGCTCAGCTGTCTCCTTAGTGTTGGTACAGCTTGCTCAGATGTGTGCACAAGTATTGTGGTTGCTCGGTGTAGCTTTTAATGTAATTGACTCCCTTGATCTATTCAATAACCTTTAAAGTGCATTTTTATTGATTTTTTTTCTTACATAACTTGGGTTGTGGCTTTTATGGGTAGATTCTATTTTGATTTTATGTAGTAATTACATATCTGTCCTAATACCATGGAAGCAGAATTTTCAGACAGCTATCAGAAAATTATAACTGCAAATATGATAACCTGGGGATCTAAATTGAGTTTACAACCCCTGGAAAAAATTATGGTATCGTCCTACTTCTACGATGTTCACCCAGATTTTTCACTGTCTAGCAAATACATAAATCACAGACATGACACAAAACAAGGTTTAACCCCTTAAGCCGAACGCCTGAAAAATAGTTAATGACCAGAGCATTTTTTTTAGTTTTTGCCTCCTTGCGTTTCAACAGTTGTAACTTTTTTATTTTTTCAATGACGCAGTTGTATTAGGCCTCGTTTTATTCGACACGAGTTGTACTTCATGGGGGAATAGTTTAAGTTCACTTATAAATAATTGCAGAATTTTTTTTTAATTTGTTGAATTTTTTTTGTTTTTTAAATTTTTTTTTTTTTTACACCATTCACATTTCACACTTAATAACTTGTTAGATTAATTCTAAAGGTTAATACGGTCATGTGGATACCTAATATGTGTAGGTTTTTTGTGTGTGTAACATAATCACAATTATTTTTTATTAAATATTTATTTTTATTTTATAATTTCTTTTTTTACTCTTTTTTTTTTACACTTTTTTGTTTTTTTCACTTTTTTTTTTAAATCCCATGAAGTAATAACAGTTTTACTTTTTTTTTTTTTTTACACTTAGTAATGTATTAGCATATTCACATATGCTAATACATTATAATCTGTGTGATCAGGACACAATCTGCCCTGGTCACTGGCTTGATACACATACAGCCCTGGGGCTACTCTAGGTCCCCAGGGCTGACTGTGCAGACATTTCCATCATGCATTCCAATCACCCAACAGAGCAGGGAAACGCTTTGATTGCGCTGCGGTGACGATCCGCCACAATCAAAGGGTTAAAGCATCAGGGTGCGGAGGTTTCTCCAGTGCTCCCAGGAGATCCTCTGGGATCAGGGCTGTTTAGTACAGCCCCGATCTCAGCACAACTGCAGTGCCCAGAACCGCAAACTCTGATGTCTGCAGCGACGCTGCAGATGAACGACCTGCACCAGCCGATGTCTAAAGTCGGCGGGCGGTCGTTAAGGAGTTAATAGCAGAACCTTCTAACTTCATGAAACATACTTCAAGGAAATGAAAGTAACTTATTTTAATTAATGGTGTATTTTTCTCAAGTCGAGGAAAAATTCTAGGTACTTAAAATGTGTGTTGTTATGCTTCTTTGGACTTAAATTGCTTGAGGCATAGACTTTACTTATGGTAAACAATATTCAACATCAATATTTTAAAATCCAACTTTGTAGATTTGTTGGATGGGACCTTGTCATGAGCCTTTTTTTTTTTTGTAATACTATCAACATTTTCTAATCGGATATAGATCCTGGCTGCTTGCTGGTAGTGCACACAGCTGATATGGCTTTCCTGGAACAAAAAGTTTCCCCGCTGGTCTTTATACCTTGTCTCCAGTGATTGTGTAGTCTCTGGTGAAGATTTGTTTTGTTGACATGTGACCACTCAGTAGCTTATCACCAGCTGTGCTGGTTACATAACCGCAACCTTTTTTCATTTGTTTTTTTACAGGAGTTTTTATAGAACTTGAGAAATTCCAGTGCAAAAATACACATTTAAAATATCGTGAATTGAAAAAAACATCCAAAAAGACTTCTAAATAATTCATATAAAATTATATAATTTTTATTGCTGCTGCTATTATTGACAAAAAACCTTTTTTTTCCTTTTTTCCCCCTTTTTTCCCCCTTTTTTCCTTTTCCTATAAAAACCGAAACAATAAATTATATGTACTCCAAAGTAGTACCGATAAAAACGAAAGCTTGGCTCTCCAAAAAACAAGTACGCAGTATGGTCATGGCACATTACACTTTGAATCTTTGTCTGTGCAGGTTATTTAGAGCTCTGAGCACTATAAAACATATTGAGAAATTTTCACAGATTTTTTCATCCTGTTGAAATAAATAAAAAAAAACAGCTCTTCAAAGGTACACATTTATTTTAAGTACAAATAGGTTTTTCGAAAACATAATGTAACAAAGAAGTTTCTTAGCTCAATCATGATGCTTTACCTTAAAGTTCTCTAAGGCGGTTATGTCTTACCGATTTGAAAACTAAAGGATCCCTAAAAGCTCTAGTTTTATTCTTCTCAGCGTGCTTTATTTAGTTCAGGTGTTAACCTAAATTGTTTCATTCTCAAGGGCATTTAATAGTCTGTCTTTCAAGTGTAAGATCCATTTTTGGCTAGTAATGTTTGACAACTCATTATTTTTTGTTGATTGCTTACTTATGTTCCTCAGCATTGTGCAGAGATTGTCATTATTAACCATCATAGAATGTAGCCAAACTTATGGTTTTGGACTGTGAGCGGAAAACCCATAAAAACTTGAAGAACATCTTAACTCCACACAGATGTTTCCCTAGGTCAAATTGCAAATCTCAGAAAATGGGAACAAATTTACTAAATGTAATAAAAGGCCATGACTAAGAGGCCTCCATAATATAAGAGCAGGGTCAAACACCAATACTAATAGCAAACTGTACCAAACTTTCAGCCTACTAGATACATGCTTTAACATTACGTATTAGTTGATATGTCGTATAAGCATACTCGCAATCCATGTAAAGGATTATCTAGTGAATCCCTACAATGAAATTGCAAACAAATCTGAAAAAAAAGAAAAGAAATTAAAATGAAAGAAAAGGCCATATCTTGCGACACAAAGGCAGGTACAAGGGCTTGGTCAAACTGGTACCCAGGACCCTAGTGCCACAACCATGCTATCTACACACCTGAATATAAAATGTGTCCCTTCCATAACCTCTCAGCAGCTAGTATTTAATATATTTACTATTTCAGCTCCTTATTTTTTGTTGTTTGCATACTTACATTTCTCAACATCGTGCGGAGATTGTCATTATTAGCCATCATCGAATGCAACCAAACCCATACAAACATGTGAAGAACATCTTAACTCCATGCATATTTGTGGCAGTTAACTTTCAAAACTGATGTGCGGTAAAAAAACCAAAAAAACTAGAACATGTTCATTCTTTGGTTGTATTTCACATGGATATTTACTATTGATGTCAATTGGGATGGCTAAAAACCTTGTGTAAGACGCGTCTAAAACATTTGTGTTTTTTAACGTGTCCGAAACCACATAAAAATGAATGGGAGTTGTTTCTGACTGTAAGCTGCAAGGAAAAAAAAACACCCTAAATCCACATGCAAGAACATGTGAATACTCATTCAAAATGCGTTGGAATATGCGTTTTTCAATGGCAAATGGTAAATTTTACTTGTCGTGTGAAAGTACCCTTCACTGATGGAAACACCCACATGAGAAAAGTCTGCAATTAGGAGCAGGTAGTGAAGTGATTATCGGGTAGTGAATAAAGAAAAGAAGATTGCAGCCTAAAAATTGGTGCAACCTTTTTTTTTCTCTTAAAGGGGGCTTCTCACCTCAGGTCTTCCGTTGATAAACACTGTTTTCACTGTGAACAAGGGGCGACCTGATCTTCCCTGCCATCCAATGACGCCATCATGCCCCTGCCTCAGACCTGCTCTTTACTGATGCTAACAGCAACTCAGTCTTTGTTAGCAACAGGTGGGAGAGGATCTCTGTGGTCTTGACAGGTGGACTTATCTGGATCGTAGAGGAAACGTCCTCCACAGTTATATACAAGGCCTGCATTGTATTAGAGAGTACTGCACCCATTGTTCTCAACCCTCAGTGTCCATGGTGTGAAATGTGCATGTGTATACAGTCCATGCTGAAACACTGCAGAAAGATGTACCATGGTACTGAAGCCATTGTTCTCAGACCTCAGTCTAATTTGCTTGCGTACACAGCCCTACTGTAACACTGCAGGATGATGTGCTCTGTTCAGTGATTAGACAAAAAATGAACTGAACATGCTCAGGTTATTGAGAATGTTGTTAAAGATTCAGGACATGCACAGTAGCCCTCAACCATTTCACATGAGTAGGAGGAAGATACAATGAGACAGAGGGAGAAGGGAACACGGAGAATGCGCTAGAATGTGTCCTCCCAAGGGGGAGAGAGAGAGATGAGGATGTAGAGCCGGCAACCAATGCTGGTGAATGGGGCAGAATCAGGCCCTGGCAGTGAAAAAAAGCAGAAGGTATGGAACATCTGCTAAACTATAGCATTTGGACAATACAAATATATTGGAAAGTTATTTATTTTTATGGTCCTCTTTTGTTTACCTATGATCTTTGTGGTGAGAGAACCCCTTTAAGATAACCAAGAACATACATATAAACTCATTTCCTTGTTTAAGGTGTCCATATACTTTGTCGATGTGACCTGGAATTGGACAACTCCACTATAATTACTGACTTGCCTTATGATAATTTACGCGGTGCATTATTTTGTCTTAGAATATTTATCAGTTGTAAGTCTGAACTGCATTAAATGGAACAGACTACACATTAAAATGTAAAATGAGTTGTTTACAATTAACAACCTGCTTCTAATTGCTCTGTTAATATAATCAGAGACTAGTTATATTGCCCATTAATGTTTGAAATAATATAGTTTTATGCCCTCAGCAGATACTCAAATGAAATTAATTACCTGTAGACCGCACATATAGTGCTTCTAATCTGTTATCTTTGTGTCACCATATTAGTTATTGTACGACTAAACTGTCTGGAATAGATTTTATTTAAAAATACATATACATATGACACAACGATGCACTTTCAGGTAAGAATACTTAAGTTCATATAGTGCAAAGGAAATTAACTGTTAGTAAAGTAAAAATGTATCATACTCAAGTCTATTTAGGTTATTCAGCATTTGTTATATATATGTCGGATTCTGCCCCATTTCCAAACCCCATTGTTTTCCGGCTCTACACATATCTCGGGCCCTTTTCCCCCGGTTGGACCTTGGGAGACACATTCTAAAACGCAACTCTTTTTCCACTTCGCCCTCTGTCTTATTGTGCGCGTGTATATATATATATATATATATATGAATTATATAATATAATTAAAATATCCAATCCTTGCCTTCCTGTCACCTGCACTCAAACAATTTCCAGAATCCTCCTTTTCACCTGGAAACAACTCAAACTCTTCATACTGTCTTATTCTTTCTCGTCTTTATTCTGACTCCTTGCTTACGGTCTCCCTCTCGGGAAATCCCCCCCTTTTCAAACTGTCCTGAATGCAGCAGCCAGGCTCATCTAACCTCTAGCCGCCCCAAACATACAAATACAGTAAAACTCAGCACTCCCACTCCAAGATCCAACAACGGCCCCCCACATCTCCTCCCTCTCTCGTCCCACCCGACCCGCCCTCCCTCGCTGCGAAATCCCGGTACACCACAATCCTCCGAACCCCCATGCCCGTCTCCAATATTTCCACGTGTGGCACCAATTCTCTGGAATATCACCCCGGCGCGATCAGTCCCCATTCCCCAACCCCAATTTTAAGGCTCTGAGAAAACCCTTCTCGGTCTGCCTTCAAATCCCTAACTGCTGTCACAAACATCGTCACTCCCCTTCACTAGGCACCCAGGCCCCCCCCCTTATCTTATATAATGTACTGTCGGTGGCAGTTCTTCATTCTTCAGTAAACAACCCCCATTTATGAAACATGGCGGACCATTGTAAACTTTTGGGACTTCTTCCTGTATGTTTCACCCATACACCCCAATAGATTGTAAGCTCTCACGGCAGGCCCTCACACCTCGGGCCCCATTGTAAATACTTTAATGTGTAATGTCATACGTTACCATTGAATTTGTAAAGTGCTGCGGGATATTTTGGGGCGCTATAAAAATTAAAGATTATTATTATTATGTATATATATAAAAAAAAATGCTGAATAACCCATATAAATTTTCAGTATGATAAATTTTATATATAATATATGTAATAATATATAATATAATATAAATTATAAAATATAAAAATATATAAAATTAATATTATATATAATATATATATATATATATAAATTTGCTTTTTCATGGACGCTGAAATCCCTATAATTCCCATTGAATAAGTTAACAGGAAAAAAAACATTCAGGGGAAAAAAACACATGAGAAACGGAAATAGTAGTTTTGTACTCTGTTCTCGATTCCAATTGCTCTGTCCTGATTGTACAAAATAGGCCAGTTATTAGGCGGTCAAAATAGTATAGTGTATATATATATATCTATATATAATACACAGTGCCTTGCCAAAGTATTTAGCCTCCTTGAGCTTTTCAACCTTTTGCCACATTTCAGGCTTCAAACATAAGATATAAATTTTAATTTTTTGTGAAAAAATCAACAACAAGTGGGACACAATGTGAAGTGGAACGAAATTTTTTGGATGTTTTAAACTTTTGAAAAAAAAAAACCCTGAAAAGTGGGCGTGCAATATTATTCGGCCCCTTTACTTTCAGTGAAACCCAAAGTCACTCCAGAAGTTTCAGTGAGGATCTCTGAATGATCCAGTGTTGTCCTAAATGACTGATGATGATGATAAATATAATCCACCTGTGTGTAATCAAGTCTCCGTATAAATGCACCTGCTCTGTGATAGTCTCGGGGTTCTGTTTAAAGCGCAGAGAGCATCATAAAGACCAAGAAACACACCAGGCAGGACCATGATACTGTTGTGGAGAAGTTTAAAGCCCGATTTGGAAACAAAAAGATTTCCCATGCTTTAACCATCCCAAGCAGCACTGTGCAAGCAATCATATTGAAATGGAAGGAGAATCAGACCAATGCAAATCTAGCAAGACCCGGCCGTCCCTCTAAACTTTCATCTCAAACAAGGAGAAGACTGATCAGAGATACAGCCAAGATGCCCATGATCACTCTGGATGAACTGCAGAGATCTACAGCTGAGGTGGGAGAGTCTGTCCATAGGACAACAATCTCGTACACGCACAAATCGGGCCCTTTTAAAGGAAGAGGGGTAAGAAGAAAGCCATTTCTCAAAAATATCCATAAAAAGTCTTGTGTAAAGTTTGCCACAAGCCACCTGGGAGACACCAAACATGTGAAAGTATGTGCTCTGCCCAACTTCGAACTTTTTGGCCACAATGCAAAACGCTGGTGTAAAAGCAACAAAGCTCATCTCCCTGAACACACCATCCCCACTGTCACACATGGTGGTGGCAGCATCATGGTTTGGGCCTGCTTTTCTTCAGCAGGGACAGGGAAGATGGTTAAAATTTATGGGAAGATGGATGGAGGTAAATACCCGGACCCTTCTGGAAGAAAACCTGTTGGAGTCTGCAAAAGACCTGAGACTGGGACGGAGATTTTTTCTTCCAACAAGATAATGATCCCAAACATAAAGCAAAATCTACAATGGGAGGTTCACAAATAAAGGTTTCCAGGTGTTAGAATGGCCAAGTCAAAGTCCAGACCTGAATCCCCAAACGAGAATCTGTGGAAAGAGCTGAAAACTGCTGTTAACAAACGCTCTCCATCCAACCTCACTGAGCTCGATCTGTTTTCCAAGGAAGAATGGGCAAGAATTTCAGTCGCTTAATGTGCAAAACTGATACATACCCCAAGCGACCCGCAGCTGTAATCGCAGCAAAAGGTAGCGCTACAAAGTATTAACATAAGTGGCTGAATAATATTGCACGCCCCACTTTTCGGGTTTTTATTTTTTTACAAAAGTTTAAAAAAAATCCAATAAATTTTCGTAACACTTCAACCCGTTGTGTCCCACTTGTTGTTGATTCTTTTACAAAAAAATAAAAATGTTATAACTTGATGTTTTGAAATGTGGGAAAAGGTTGAAAGCTCAAGGGGGCCAATACTTTCGCAAGGCCTGTGTAATTGTGTATGTGTGTGTGTTAAAATATATATATATAAAATATATATATATATGTGTATATTATATATATGTGTAATATATATATATGTATATATATATATATATATATATATATATATATATATATATATATGTGTATATATATATATATATATAAATATAAAGTGTATATAAAATATATATATGTGTATATATATATATATATATATAAAATAATGTGTGTATATATAATATATATGTGTATATAAATATATTTTATATATATATATATTTTGTGGGATATATATAATATGTTTAATATATAAAAAATAAATATAAAAAAAATTTTAAGGGTGGGGTGTAAATAAAAATATATGGTTATATGAAAAATTATTTTTGTATGTGTTTGAAAATATATATATATATATATTATGTGTGTAAAAGTATATATTTTAAATGAAATTTTGTGTGTTAATATATTATATATAATATATAAAATTATTAAAAAGTGTGTAAAATATTGTTAAATATATATATATAAAATAGGGTGTATATAATATATATACACACACACACACTATACTTTTTTTAAACCCACCTAATAACTTCCCCTTTTTTACCCTCAGGCCCAGGGAAATTTGGAAACGAAAACAGAGTAAAAAACTACTATTTTTTTAAATTTTCTTATGTTTTTTTTTTTTTCCCCTAAAAGTTTTTTTTTTTCCTGTTTAACTTTTTCCAGGGGGAATTAAAAGGGGAAATTTCAGCGTCCATGAAAAAGCATGTTTTATGTAAAATAGAAATACATAAATAAAATCATTTTTTTCGTCAAAATATAACTTATTAAAAAACCCTTTTTTCAGGTTTTTTTTCCCAAATACAACAGTTTTTGGCCTTTTTTTTTGATTTTTGTCATGCTATTTGTGTCAAACTTTAAATTTATTTATCCATATACAGGAAACCCTGACAAAAACCTTTTTTAAATTCTTTAAAAATTTCTTTAATTTCTAAATCTATTGGGGTAAATGTTCAGTTAGAGATAACTCTGACCCCCGGTCAAATATTTTATTAATTTGTCAGGTTTACACCCTTCGGGGGTTAAAAAAAACCAAATGGTCCAAAAAGGCCCCCCCAAAAGGAAAAATAATTTCCCCCAAAAATAATAAAACCGGGCCACTTATTAGGTACCCGCCCCCAACTGCTCTTTAAACCCTTTTAAAATTCTAACACCAAAATCAAAAGGGGGGCAACTCATTGAAATTAATAGGAAAGTAGCCCAAGGTCAAGCCCAATCTCCTGCATTCAAAACCCAGCATCAGTAGGGGGGAAAAAAAGGGTGTTTTGGGAGGGTGTTTTTTGAATGGGGCATGGTTTTTTGGTGCCAGGGGGGCGGGCCCTGAGTATTTCAAAACTGTTTAAACTCCTGGATTTTCACCCCAAAAACCTTCTCAAAAGGGTTTACAGAGAAATGGTCCAAAAAGATAAAACATCCAGGGGGCGGCAGTCCTGTGGGGGGAAATGCCTTGTTGATGCCAAGGTAAAAGGGTGAAGGGGCAACTTTTTTCGAGCGGATAAAAAGGGAAACGTGACTCAAAAAGCCACCCGAAATACAACCAAGGTAGGCAAAAGAGCTCTCAAACGCACAGAAAACCGAACTTTGAGGCAGATGGGCTACCGAAAGCAAAGCCACCCCGGGGGTGCCACCCTTTCAGCTAGAACAGGAAACTGGGGCCCCAATTTTAATTCCCCCCCAAGCCATAAAAATTGGACAGTAGAAGATTGGAAAAACGTTGCCTGGCCGATGAGTCTCGTTTCTGCCTGCACTTTGGGTTTGGTGGGGCCAAAATTTTGGGCATAAACCACATGAAAGCATGGATCCATCCTGCCTTGATCAACTTTTCAGGCTGGGGGTTGTGGTTGGTCATGGTGGGGGGGAAAATTTTTTTTGGGCACTTTTTGGTTCCCCTTGGTACCAATTGAGAAATCGTTGCAACACCTTGTGGAATCTATGCCACGAAAAAATTGAGGGCATTTCTGAAGGCAAAGGGGGCCCCAACCCCTTAAAACAAAGCATGGGGGAAAACCTAATAAAGGGGGCCGGTGAGGGGTAAATAGTTTTTACTCACTTCATACATGAAAAAACAAGGGCATTTAAAAAACCTGAACTGTTAAACGAAGATTTTTGCAGCCCAAAACGTGACAAGTGTGGAATCCATCCAATACACATTAATAACCCAAACTCCAAAGGTTCCAGGGCCCCCCTAAAAAGAAAAAATTTTTTTTTTCCAGTAAGATGCAGAAGATTTACTCACAGCTTGGATTCAAATTTCTTTGGTGCTTTATACGTGTGTTTGGGGTTTTTTTTTTAACTACTAAATGGACCTGATTTGCAGTATTTGGTTTGTGTCCCTTGATCATTAAAATAGCACTGTTCCCCTTTTACACGGGGGCCCTGATTTTCGAGCTCACCCAAAAGGAAAATTTTCTGAAACGAAGTTTGTATGCCCCCCCACATATTTGAAAGGGGCCCCCCCGGGTATTTCCAGTTTCTTCCTACAGTACACTCCAAAAATAGGTTCATTTGGAATTTCATTTCTAATATCTTACAGGAACTGATGTGAGTGATGACAATCTCTGTGAAGACCTGTGGAATATGTCAGTGATGTCTGAATGCTTAAAATAATATGCAGTTCTATCCTATTTTGGTATAAGAACATATTTCCTTTTTGAAAAGGGTTGGACACCCCAAATTTTCTGTCAGGGAAAATTTTTATCCCCCGCAAACCTCTTTTAAAACCCCTTACGGGCATTTGGGCCATACACAACAGGTGGGTGGCTGCTAGTTTTCAAATTGGAACCCCGCCTTCTTTTGGCCGGGGGGCCCAATTTAACTCTTTTTCAGCTTCTTAAAAATTCTTAGATGTCGCAGTCAAAGCGACCATGGCACCAAACCCCACAAAAAAAATGTGGCCCCAAATTTTGACGCTTTTAGTGCTCCTCTCCCCAAATTTATCAAGGGAAAGCCAAACATTTTTCAAGGTAACCCCCAAACATGGGGAATAATTGTATGCGATTCTGCAAGATATTAGTGTTTTAAAACTTTAGAGGTTTTTTTGTTTTCTGTTTTTGTAAAGAAGCAAAACATAATGAAAAGTATACAATATCACCAAAACTGTACAGTCCAGCAAGTTTATACTAGCATGTCATTAATACAGTACAGTGAACTCCTAAAAAACCAAAAATTTTTTAAACCAAAGTACAATATAAAAGCATTGGGAAATTTGAACACTTGTCCCACAAATAAAAAAACAAAAAACCTTTTAAAAGTTTTTGGGAAACAGGGAAAATAAAGGTGGAAGGGGGATTTAAAAATAAAAAAAAAAAAAACCAACATGGAATAAGTAAAAAATTGCTTTCTTCAAAAAAGGGGTTAATTGCCCCTTTAAAAAAAATTTGGGGAAAATCTTTTTTTGAAAAAATCTAATAAAAAAAAAAAACCCTATTTTTTTTCCCCTTTTTATACTAAAATTTTTATTAAAAAAAAAACACCCCCCAAAAAAATCATCGAAATTCTTTAAAAGGGGGTTTATCCCCTTTTCAGGTTTCGGCTGTTTTTTGAAGCTTGATCCCCTAAATTTTCCTGAAATTCAGGGGCCCTTTTCCCCCCACCCCCCAGCTGTGCGTTTCTTTAACCCAAAAGGGGTGACATCATTTCCCCCCCTTTACTGTTTAAAGCGGCTCCCTGTGTCGTCCCTCCCCCCCCCCCCCCCCCCCCCATTCCCACTGTCCCCCTGCAGTTTTATTTTTTGTTTAAACCTGTTTTAAAATACTGCATTCAGTCTAAAACCCGTCTTCCCCTGAACTCAAAACACTGGGTCTCCCCACAGCTGGGTGGTTTTGCAAAATTTTAATCCAGCACAGATCATTCCCCCCCCTTTAAGTTTACATAAGGCACCAACAACACAGGGGCATAAAGTCACTGTGGCCCAATAATGCTGTTTTCCCGATTATAGAGACAGCCCGCAGTGGGCAATGGGGGAGCAGTTTTGCTGAAAAAGGGGTGGAAAAAATGTTTTTGGTCCCTTACACGCAAAAGCAAAAGGCCCCCCCAGGGCACAAAACTCCTGTTTTCTGATTATAGAGACAGCTGCAGTGTCAATGAGAGCAAATTAGCTGTAAAGAGGGGAAAAATGTTTCGGGCCCCCTTTCAAAGCAGGAGCATTAAGGCAAACCCGGGCCCCCTTTTCCTATTTTTGAATTTTAAAAAGACAGCTGCAGTTTCCCCAAAGAGGAGGGACTTAAATGTATAGAGTGAAATTGTTCACCCGGGCCCCCAATTTTTGAGTGAAGGCAGGGAAGCAACTCCATGAAAACAGCCCCCCGGGCCGGGTCGAAAGAAAAGTAAAATTATTAAAAGCCCTCAAATAATGAAAAAGCAAAAGGAGGATCCCAAATTTTTCCCACCAGCACTGAAGAATTTTTTTACAGAAAAAAAAGATAAGGGGTACTGGAGAACAAAAACAGCCTTTTGGGTAATGACATCCCCAAAAGCAAAGTTTCTGGGGTTTTAACCCCCACCCCCTTTTTTTAAGGGCCCTTTTAAAGAAATGAAAAAAAAACCCCTTTAAAATATTTTTCAGCCATATTTTTTTTGGGGCAGGGGAAACTAGGGAAAAAACACTTTGGGGCACCATTTTCAATGGGCATTTGGGGGCCATGCCCTTCAACACTGGGGTCTCAAATTTTTTTTGTTCTTCTGCAGTAAAATTCAAAATTGAAATTTCCAAGGTAACAACCCTGTAGCCTTTTTGAAACTAAGACCCGGGAAAAAGGTATTTTTTTAAAATTTTGAAAAGGGCCCTTTTCCAAAAAGGGGTAGAATATATGTTGGCATATTAGAGATTTCACTGTAGAGCTAGAGAAATTTAAATTTTTAAAAAACTAGGAAACAAATTTTTCCCTTGATAATATTTTAACACAATGCAAGGAAATTTTCTACAGAGTACTAATGGAGGCAGTCCCAGCCCACAAATAAAAAGAGAAACCCGAAGAGAACCTCCCAAAACAAGGGCCCGGTAAAAAGAAATTCACAAAACCCCTGGGTCATGTCCAAAAGTTCACGTTTCCCAAAAAAAAACACACAAGCTTGAAACCGCTTCGTCTGAACAACTACCGATTTCCCCGTATTTATGAAGTGAAAATTGTAAGAAAAATGTATGAGGGATTTAATTGCTGCCTTAAGTGGGTCATGTAGTGATCATAAAATTTATGCCCCAGTGTATGATAAAAGAAATATGAACAGCAAAGACCATCAATGTGTCATAAGCTTTTATTTTCAGGATATAAAGGTACATTTCTCCATGGAATTTCTCCTTCTCAAAAATATGAAATTAATTACACAAGCAATATACCTCCCTATGTTATCAGAAGATTAACAGAAGATTGCTCTGTCAAAGTGTCACCTTCCATTTTTCACTTTGCTGAGAGCTGTCAGCCCGAGTTGTTGACCAATTTCAGAAGCTGGCAGTTGTGTCCTATTGAGCTATCAATGTCTCTCTATTTTTAGCAGAGGATTCTTCCTCAACTTGACAAGATATTCAAACTAATAACAAGCTGTCAAAGCAATAAACTTTGAAAAGCTGCATCCAGTGATGCTTAGAGAGAACTACTGGGGAGATTTGGCCCCACGTTTCGAGGACGAGGGTTTGTTTGGAGTTAGGGTAGGTGAAAAGTCAAATTGTGGGTTGCTCACTTCAACATATAAAGCCGATAGAATGGTCTATAATCAGATGCTGCACATTGACTGTGGCCGGTTCTTATTGGGTTTGATAACATGGCAGTAAAGATTGACTTTTTTCCTATTTAAAAGCATGAATGAGTGTCCACCGTCAGATCTGAGTCAGTGCTGAATGACCTTTTTTGTCTGTAGTTAGTTTCATCTTTTCAGTGTATCAGGTTGTGTTCTCTGTTTTTTGATCCATTGTCGAAAAGGTCATAGAGTGTTGTTAAAGGTTAAAAAAAAGATAAATAAGGATGATCTTTTCATAGGCAATTTTCTTACAAGAAACTTTTAGACAATGGAAAGCTTAACTGCTATTTCAAATACAGATCTTAAAGTGAAACATGGACCTCCAGGCAACAGGAATTTAATGACTTGCCTTATTTAGATGACTGTTTTATACATAAAGAGTACACTACATACTCTACTGTTAACTCTTCAGGAACATCTAAAGCTTGTGGAGTTCAATGAAGGCATTTCTGTATAGAGAGCATATAAAATAATGTATGAAACTGGTATATTACATGTCCATGGTAGTCAAACGACTGTAAAAAAGAGTATGAACGTTTTATGCATAGCCTATGGGACTGGCATGGAAGCCGAGCACAGCATAGGCAATAACAAACATTATATGTTATTGGGCTATACAGAAATTACCAAAACAATGCCGTTCTTTTTTAAATCGCTTTGATCTGCAGCTGTACCTTACAGACTTCCACCTCCTACATTTGAGTGCAAGTTAAATAAGTTCCATTCAAATGGACACTTCAGACAACTGAACACAGGTTCCTACAACGTCTAAAGTCTGGAGCTACAGCTTATTGAAAAAAGGTAATCCCCTCTCAAAAAGTAAAACATAGCTTTTATTGTAATAGTTTATAAGATAGAATTAGTAACAACTAGTTAACAGTCCCTATTACACCCTAACAAAAATATCCTACTTAGGTATGGCGACCTCCCCGATAAGGGCGACCCCAGTCGCCAACCTATTCCTAGTGACCCTATTTTTACCGTAGGGAAAAGGTGTATTAAGTACACAATTTATTAAGAAAAAGTAGATGGAAAATCACACTGACACGCTTGAAATACCAAACTGATTTCCTCCAACTGTCGAAATAATTTATTTCGATTTACTCCTTACTCCACTGTTCTCGTTATCAGGGTGATCACCCTATCTTTAGGTATGGCGTTCTTGTGACAGTGTAATAGGGACAGTTCACTAGCTGTTACTAATTTTATCTTATTAACTATTACAATAAAAGCTAAGGTTTGCTTTTTGAGAGGGGGCTCTCTTTTCTGCGGACCAATATTTTTTGTGTCCCTTGTTGGTATTCTGTATATTTTGATTTTTTCCAACCAGAGTTTTCAGAATTGGTTTTCTTTCATTCCGCTACAGTTTATTCATTTGTCCTCCTAATATTACATTATTAATATTATATACAGTAAAGGAAGTTTTGAAACTTCTTTTGGAATAAAATGTTCTCTAACTACTTACTGCAACGCTGCATTTCCACTAATTCTGAATTTCGAAAGCATGCCACAGTAGTTCCAACAGTATGTGTTACCGGTTTCCTCCAGAATTCTCATTATAACTATATAGTTATGGTTAAATAGACAATCAAAGAGGTCCAATGCAAAGCAATGGTTAGTGGACATTTTCTTTACTATCTGCCATTTTTCTCTAATTCAGCTTTGAATATGAACATATGGAATGACAGAATCTAACTGTAAACCGTTCTGATGCCAGGATCCACCACAAATACTACACAGCTGAACATTAGTACTCTATGAATGGACCCTTTACAGCAGAGCTTGTAGATGAAGGGCCTGCCTTTGGCGAAAAGGAGAACCGGACCTTAGGCTTGGTGTCCTACAAGAACCCCAGTTTTAAGTATGTCTGCATCCTCAGGACAATGATACAGTTGAAACCTAATCCAATCCAATATCAGCAGAAGACAAATAGCACTAAAAAACAATCAAAAAGAACATAGAAATTTTTGGAAAAGCTACTTTGAATACATGAAGAATTTGAGGTTCTTAGTGTACATTTTTGATCAAAACTGTAAAAGCCCATCTGCCATCGACAAGGCAACCTCATTACAGGTGGGAACGTACTCTATATGTTACCTCTTTTGGTGCCTTTTCAGAGAGTAGATTCCAGTTACAAGTTAGGTCTCGTTCACACGGCTTATTTTGGGACTGATTGGAGCCGTACTGCGCGCCGTATTTGCGCTTCAGTACGGCTCCAATCCGTCCCAGTCATTACGGTAATCCACAGTTCTCATAGAGAACTATGGATTCCGTCTCTTCTCCCCGCTCGGCGAATCCGCCGCGGGGGGAGAAAGTGACACGCACATTATTTACGGCGCGTACGCGCCGTAGATAATGATAGTCTATGGTACCGGCGAGTTGCCGGCCCCCCGCCCCGCCCCACTGCACAGCTGCCGGCGTAATTGCGGGGCGAAATCCGTCCCTGCAATTACGCTGGCAATAAGCCATGTGAACCAGGCCTTACTCTGCATTGATTTAAAAACCTGTTCAGGTGGGCGGAGTGCAAAAACCAAAGTGAGGGCAGCCAATCCCCCAAACAAACAGTGTAGAAAAATCAATGCAGAGTAGCTTGTAGCTGGAATCTACTCTTCCTGAAATGTGGAGGTCTAGACAGGCACCAAAGGAGGTAACATATAGAGTAGGTTCCCACCTGTATTAAGGTCGCCTTGTTGATGGCAGGTGGGCTATACTTTTTCTCCCTGTTGGTTTAATTCCTGGCTTTGGATTACAAATACTCATCCAAAAAACATTGTGTGAACACAGTTTTTCTTTTTTATTTGATTTTTTTTTTTGCAGTTTTTAGCATCATCTCTTGTACATGGTTTCAGTATGCTTTAACTGTACAAGCTGCGAGGCTGAAAAGCACATACATTTATGGTAAAATCACCAAATAGTTGACAGGCACTTGGTACTCTACAATTTGCAACCACATTATGCATAAATAGCGTTAAAATGACCAACATTATCCTTTTCATGAAAGAACACATTTACAGAACCAATGTACTGACCCTCTGTGTTACATTTATCTGGTATTAATGTTACAGAAATGCTACTCACTTTGAAAACTTCTACCTCCAAAGCTTTCAACAACGACAAAAATGGCCATGACCTGACCTGCAGTACACAGAAATACAAGTATATTCAGATTTGACTTTACTACCCCTTTAACTCTCTTCTTTATGTGAAAAATATGCAGACGATGACATTACAAAAGTCAACATTGAAGTTGTAACAATCTGTAAAACTATAAACAAAATTTGAATATTTTATGTACTGCAGCTGTCATGAATAAATTAATTACATGGTTATTCATGACTCAGTAGACCAGGGTATTGAGACTTGACGCTGCTTGATTTGGGGAATAATATATAGTTCAGGAACAAAATCCGTTAAAAAAATGTATTTACTTCTTACTAGATGGCTGCTTAAGTGCTCAGTGGGGATGTGCAAACTAGATGAGTACAAATGTGGTTTGAAAGTACTGAGGATGTCATTTTTCTTTGCAAGCACCTCTGATGCAGTGTAGATCAGACGGTCAGTATTTATCAAGATGTTTATGCTAATTAACCAACAAAGTTGTTTTTCATCTGTGGCTACAGTACAGCTGCCGTGAATGATAGTTTTCACCTCATGTACACAGTCCATCAGTAAATGATGCCAGCTTCTTATAAATATTTCCAAACACTTGGAAGAGGGAGAAACGAGCAATGAGAAAGTGTAATATATTCTCTTTGATGCTGTCTTGTGCTAAAGTAAGGCTTTGAAAATGTTTTTTTTTTTTTTTGTTTGTTTCTGGCCTTGTTCACATTGAAAATTTTTGGTGCGTTTTTTCAGACAAGTTAAAGGTCAGAGACCAGGCTTATGCATATTACAATTATAATGCATGCTGTGCCATTGCTCAAGTCTTATGGGGCCATGCCAAGAGGGTTTTCTGGCTGATTGATATGACAGCTGTCATAAACAGTAGTGCCACACTTCACTATCACATGGCTAACAGAGAAGAACATGTCTGTCATAAGCCACCTCTCGGCTTGTCCTATCTGCTGCGCTATTTTACCTCTCTGCTGCAAAGTACGGATTTGTATCTCCCTGCACTCTGGTGCGGCTGACGGCTTTTTCCTAGGGCATGTATTCGCTCATTCTCAGTGATTCAAAGGGTCAACTTGTACTGCCCAACTTTCTCAGCCCATGGCCTGTTGAGGTTACTTAAAGGGCACCTCCCCGCTCTGCTAGTTTGTTTATGTGCCTCATGGCATTTTGAGTGATATTCTTTATTCAGTTCTGCAGTTCTGACCTGTGGCTTGTTCCTAACCATCCCTGTTTGTCTATGACCTCGCTTTGAGTTAACTCCACCTGCCCTTACACTTGCCTTGTGATCTGGCTACGTCTTCTATCCACCCCTCTGGTACTGCGTCTGTCCGTCAGCTGTCACCGCGAGTAACTTGGTCAGTGATAGCAACCTGCAGGTTCCCTGCAGCGAAGACCAGATTGCTTGTATACAGGTTTAAAGCGTAAAGATGAGAGGACCCGACTTTGCTCCTCAGTGTGGTTTTACGCAAAAGCTTGCAGCTGAACCAGTGTATTCACGACCTGACCCATGACCAAATCTATAATCTGGTACAACATAGCACTACACAGTGCAATTGGACCATATCTGAGATTTTTGTCACATAGCTCCTAAATGGAGTAATCCAGCATATCGTATTACATTCAGCATAGTCAGTCATATGATGTGTCTATGACTCTATTCTCTTTGAAGCATTGTTTAAAATCATATAGGAACCAAAGATTTTCTCACAGTATGGAGTGCTGTATAGTTCCTTTTTGCACACAGTATTATGGACTAATATACACTTGTGTGCAGGAGCCCTTATCCTGTGTTTGAGAATTCTTTTCATTTGTTAATAGAAAAATACACATAAGAAGAAAAAAAAAATGCATAAAATGGGTTGTGAATTTGTTTTACTGAAATCTAATGGCTGAGCAGTAAGCCACAATTCCCTTCATTTCTTGGTCCAACTACCACTTAAAGGGGTTTTCCCTCCCAGTAAAATTAACATGCGAAGCTTGCAAAATAAATAATAAACCTTTTCACCATTCATTATTAAAAAATATTCTGTACTATTTTTGTCTTACCTGCTACCTTAGTAATAAGATAGTAATCAGACATCACCTCTCCTCTCAGGCAGCTACTGTCAGTCTATTCCCTGCCTAGTAATCACACACTCACGAGTGTTCAACCCCATGTGTTATCCTCTGTATTCCTTAGTAATAAGTCAAACAGTGAAGATCAATTATCGTCATGTTGCTTCGGTCTGTCTGTTGGCATTTTTTTCATCCTCCCCCACAAAAAATTAAACCTCAATCAGGTATGTGCATTGAGAAAAAAAAAATCAATGTTTGGTTCCTGCAGGAATTTAAACCTAGGACCCTTATGCTGAAGGGCAGAAGTGCTACCCACTCAACTACATTGTAACTGCTCGTAACTCTTGTATTGTAAGTTACTTGACTCAGGAGTTTGCAAACTCTGGGGAAGGGCATGGTGATGTCAGGCCTGGTGGGTCACCTGATATGCAATTTAAACAAATTAGCTTAGGGAATCATACACATCAATAGTTAAGGAGTTAGGGAGTTTTGTATAGCTTTTGCATAGTGTATAGTTTTGTATAGCTGGCTGCATTTTTCCCATATTTATTCAGAGTGCCCAAAAGCTCATTTCTCCTGTTTTGGGGGTCCAGCTACTGCAGAACACACCATCAGCAAATCTGCCATAGAAAGAAATGCAAGTGTTGCAGTGTTGTTGCCAGGGTTCTTCCATAAGACACCATTCACAGATATTCCATAGAAATAAATCTCTGTGTAATACTATTTTCTTGCTGCAAATTTTTGGGATTCCACAAAAGTTCTGTTTTGCAGTGTTGCTGTCAGGGGCCATCCATAAATTCTATTTCTACTCCTATTTGTCAGTTGTAGAGTATATACTTTTAAGAACACTTGTGATTTGCTGTCTTTGGAAAACAGTTCTTCAATAAGAGACTGTGAACATGGAGTGACCTAGAGGTGGTAAGCGAGCAAGGAGGGGTGTAGGACGTGGAGCTAGAGGTAGGAGACCAGGCACTCCCTCCAGTTTTCCGGACAACACACAAGTGAGCACATCCTCAGTCGCAGGACCGTCAGGCCTGTCATCGCTTGGTCGGTTCCCTGTACATCTCATTTCTGAAGAGCAGTGGCAATCTGTTTTACAGTGGTAACACACCCTGCACCCAGCGGTTTTACCTCCTCTTCCTCTCAGTCACAGCCACAAATATTATCATCAATCAAAACTGAAACAAACATGGGCCAAATGTAACCCAATAAACAGACCGCACTAGATAATCCATGTTCTGAAGACCTCTTTGATGACATAATGCAATTGGGGTCAGAAGGCATTTCAAATGATCAAGAGGCCCAACAGGATGATTTTGTTTGCTGTGACGCCCAATCGCTCATACCCTCAGAGGAGGAGAAGGAAGCTGGACCCCTCTTTCCGCTGGGCTCGCCATTTTTAAGCTGCAAAAATGACAAACACAAAAGGCAATAGGCGTGAAACCTGGTATATGTTCTCCAGACCCTTCCATAAACATGGACTTGTGCCTTTGTCAACATACATGCGCATCTACAAATAGGGCGACACTGTGTACATTAAGGGTATGGGCACCATACCAAAAGGCATGCCACATAAATGTTATCATAGCAAGACCAGCAGGATCTACAATGTTACACAGCATGCTGTGGGTATAATTGTGAACAAGCAGATCAAGGGTAAAATCCTTGCCAAAAGAATGAATGTCCGTGTGGAGCACATTTACCACTCCAAGAGCAGAGAAAGTTTCCTCCAGCGCGTCAAGGAAAACGAGAGAAAGAAAAAGGATGCCAAGGAGAAGGGCACCTTGGTGAAACTGAAGCATGTGCCAGCTAAACCAAGAGAAGCTCACTTCGTCCGCACTCATGGACCCTGAGCTTCTTCAGCCCATTCCCTACCAGCTTATGGCATAATGTCACAATATCCTTTGCAAAATATTCCATTGTTACTTAAGCATAAGGATGTGATGGTGTTACGTAAGGCTTTTTGAATTTTATATGGAGGGGCACGCACTCTCGTATAGGCAGAAATTTCTCAAGCACTACCCGGGTCTTGACTGTCTTCTGAGGAAGGCTTGAGGTCTTAGCTCACACTTCCGGTGTTCGCACCCTGCTTCGTCCCAACTGTCAGTATTGCAGCGTCATCAAATTTTATTCTAAGTGTCCAAAAGGTTATTTTGCTGGTTTTGGGGTTAGACTACTGTAAAAGGGGTCCCAAGGATGCCAGTAGGGTAGTACTCCTGTCAGGGGCCCTGAATCAAAAAGGGGCCAAGTGATATGTTCAAAATAGGAACTAATAATGGGTGGGGGCACCATTTGATTTAGCTGCATGGGGCCCTCAAATGGTTAATAGGTGACTGATGACAGCCCTGGCTACCACTGTACCCTCTATAACTACGGCCCTGCCAGCTGAACCTCCATGTTCGCCATTAGAATGTTCTTGCTGCCACCACATATATGACATGTTCTTGGGTCCTGGTGAAAAAAGTGATGGGGGGCTCCTGCCAGTTACCATGTGCCATTTCTAATACCGGTGTCGTCTTATGTGTCAAAGAGGTCCCGTAGCAGCTGCTACCGGTGTACCTGCTATAGCTATGCGTCCTCATCTTTTCAGTTAGCCATTGAAAGGAATTATTATTATAGCCTGTTAATTTTTTTCTGTGACTCTTAGAGCCAAATTGTCTTCACTAAGTTGTACCACGTATCCAGTTTACTCTTATAGAAGGTAATTGCGGCTTCCCCTCACCTGTGTTAGTATAAATATTATCCTGAACATCATCTCCCATTGACTTTAATTTGGGTTCGGTTCGGTTCAGCCTGAACTCAAATTTTTTAGTGCTCACTCATCACAAATAGTAAACTATTACCTCAACTTTAAATTTCTGTTGGTTTCAGCAGTATGGGCAGCAGATTGCCATTCTCCTGTATCTTCACAGTGCCTTTTGATTGTTGTATTTGGTGTTTGCTTCACATGGCAGGTTTTAGTCTAAGGCCTCGTTTACACGGCTTATTCTCGGACTGATCTCAGCCGTACTGCGCGCCGTATTTGCGCTCCAATACGGCTGAAATCAGTCACAGGCATTACGGTAATCCACAGTTCTCATAGAGAACAGTGGATTCCGTCGCTCCTTACCGCTCGGCGAAGCCGCCGGGCGGGGAGAAACTGACATGCACATTATCCAGGCGCAGTACGCGCCGTGGATAATGCAAGTCTATGGGGCCGGCGGGCCGCGCCCCCGCACTCGCCCCTTATTCAAGCCGGAATTGCGAGCGCCATCCGGCTCGCAATTTCGGCTTGAATAAGCCATGTGAACCGGGGCTAACAGTGGAGGTGACCCAGCCACATCTCAAACCTGCACAGCAGTAATAAGACGATTCCCACGAAAACGACAA
Organism: Phyllomedusa bahiana; assembly: GCA_025379985.1. Classification (NCBI taxonomy): domain Eukaryota; kingdom Metazoa; phylum Chordata; class Amphibia; order Anura; family Hylidae; genus Phyllomedusa; species Phyllomedusa bahiana. The sequence goes on along the minus strand of JAODAL010006270.1, from coordinate 47,360 downwards.
TGCTGTCAACAAAACTCAAATGCAACCGCATTGCGGATAACTACTGTCTCGCTCTTGTAGTAAATACTTTATTGATATTGTGCTATGTGTTTTTCTGAATACATGACTGTAATTTCATGAATTTCTATCCATATATGGGATGTCGGCTTGAGAAAGGAGATGCATATGCAGATTGGCAATCAGTCCTCAGAATTATGGCATCTTGATAGGGGAAGTCATGAGTGACAACTCACAGTTATCTCATTTTTGTGGCCATTACCGAAATATGATATACTTGAAAAAAATAAAAAATAAGCGAATAGACATAGAGTGGATTATGGGACATCGAATTAGTTGTTTCATTATTATAGACCGTAAATGGTAATGAGGTTGTATGTTAGAGCTAAATGTAGTTTATAGTATCTTTTGATGAGAACTAGATAGTTATTTTTCCTATGTTCCTCATTTTTCAGATGTTCTTTCTTTATTTTTATTACTATTTTATCCAAGAAAGGAAGTTTAGTGTTTCTAATGAATATCTAGCCACGATCACATGTACAAAGCGTTCCGCTATGTATACATTTGTATTCAAGTATCTAAAGCTCACTAATGACATAGATAAGAGTCTCATTTACTCACATTTATTCATTATTCTCTCATAACTGCATAGAGAAGAGATAAAACAATAGCCGTTAAGTTCTACATGCAAACAAGGGAGATTCAGGTTAATTGGTCTAATACACTTTCCAATCACATCTGCACAAATTAGTTTGTGTCTTCACGTTTAGCAGTGTAATGAGTCATGATGGCAATCAAGTGAGAAGGATGTTTTAGTAATGAATAGGTTTTTGATGGTAAGCCGTCAAAGGACACATTTCAGAGGATTTGGACTGGAGTTGAAGAGTCTTAGTAACTGTTTTTTTATGATGATTCTTTTAATGTGATTTATTTTTCTTTGTCAAGATTTCTATATGTTGCACAGCAGGGGATTTTTGTGTAAGGACATCGGGATTGTGCTTCTCATATTCTATTGTAGCTTAGCAACATAAATTGAGTATAAATTGCAGTAGCTTCTATTAGATATGAAATGCTCACTGTAGGAGATGATTTATTTGTTTCCTATCATATCACCTGTTTTCAGTAGGCCATCTTAAGCCGTTAGTTTTCAGCATGTTTGCACAGATTTTATTAAGCTCTTTTCTATACATAGCAGGACTTTCCAGTACTGATGCATAAAAAAAACTAATGTAATTCTATAGACCAGCTGGCAGTTTAATAAGGGGGTCCTTTTTAATGTGCTTATTCATCTTCCGACATCTCCTTTTGTTACATAGTACAGTAATGCTGAAAATATACTTTTTGCCATACCCTATTCATAGATATATGATCTTCATTATCTTGAATTTCATGAAAATGTTTTATACACTCCTAGAAATAATCCCTATGTATGTATCATGCATTCAAATTAATCTCAGTCTAAAGCGACATCATGAGCATTTTACCAGCATTTGACTCCGTATGTTCTCTGCCTCATGTGAATAGATCTTTGCTCCAACACTGAATGAAACAGCTTTGTCTGTATTACATAGAGAAGGATTTAAAGCACCAGTCGTCAGTAGCGTTATGTGTAGTCAATCAACTTCAACTAAAGATAGCTTAGTCTGTGTACGTATAGAGTAGAGAAAACTCTCAAGGCTAACCATGCCCTCCTGAGGAACTTGGCACTTATCTGCTTAGAAAAGAAGCTGCATTTGATTGAGCGGGTGATGTAAGAATTTTTTCACTGTACTAGACTGATGACAGCCGATTGCATCTCAGTGTTAGCCAATGTTATGTGGATCTGCTGAAGGTTCCAGAAGAATGCCCAACCACAGCATTATTCTGTATTGTATGCTAAAGGAGAATCCCACGGACAAATAGCAACCTACAGTACATGTCTCTTATACTCTGCCTTATATGAAGTTTAAAGGAAACTCCAGGTCTGCTATGCTCATGGACCCACCAGGGTTTTCCCCATTCCTCTATGGATCAGTCCGAGCCTGTTTGCCTACATGTTGAATGCGACTTAGTATGGTGGAAATACCTTGGTTGGCCAAATGGTAGCCAACCAAGCAGTTGCAGTTAATAATAATATGAAGCATATTTTGAATACATAACTAAAGAGGGACTCCCTATTTGATTACTAAGTTTGGAGGATGACAAAGCAGACAATGACAGAGACACAGATGAGGAAGACAACATAAATGCACCTAATATGGATGAAGAGCTGGAACTGACCCTAACTTATTGGCTCTGATTCTTTTTATTAATAAACACCAGACACCACTGACCTTTGTCTCTCCCTGAAAATATATATATTATTATGTTTAAGAGACCCTGTTAACCTGATAAACAAAATATTCACAGAGAAATGGATCATTATTTACCTAACGTCACAAAAACATGGCCATGCTTACTGCACAATGGCGAGACAAAAATACATTCCCATTAGGAGACAATAAAAGCCTAAGTAGGAGAAGTTGTGCAGGTATATATTACTGATGAACAATCGATCACACACCTATTCATGAGGGGAGCAAGTGCTAAGTGCATAATTGCACATTGGATTAAAATTAGTTCACCCCAGTATGCAAAAAATCCAAAGTATCATACAGGGAAGACTGCTCAACTGTAAAAATACTGTTAAACAACCACTCAAACACCTTTAATCCATGAAGTGGGTGGTTACTAGTTCTACAGTACATTCACACATAGCACAGGCTTATGTGAACACCTGGTATGTGCTGTATCAAATATTATGGACATCATCAGCTAGTTGTGGGACAGCATAGTGCACCACCATAGCCTTATCTATGTGTGATTTGTAATACTAGCAATCACTTGCCTCATGGGTAGTAGATATATGTGTGGTTGTTCATCAGTATTTTTGCAATTGTACAATCTCCCCTGTTTGGTGCCGTGGCTTTTCTGCATACTGGTGTGAACTGGTTCCTATTCAATGTTCAGTTATGTACTAAGCAATTCCCCCCTTCATGGATAGTAGGGTTGTCGGCAATTCAGTATTCTGCACCTGTGCATTTTCTCCCATGTAGCACTGGGGTTTTCATAGCCTCCTACTGGGTACAGTTTTTGACCTGTTGTTGTGCAGTAAGTATCATTGTTCACGTGGCCTTTCAGCTATTCACAGGCCTCAGTGGTCATGAGTTGTATATCCAGAAAGAGACTGCTGTGGGTTCTGAATAGCTTAACATCACGTGAAGAATGAACGTGACATCATCAGCTGGGAGCAGTTTTGATGCTAGAAAAGGGCTTGTTTAAAAGGTGAGGGTTATTTTTTTTGCTTTTGCTTTTTTGTGACTTTCCCAATTGGCTGACAAACATTTTGTAAAAATGGAAAACCCTTTAATAATGAGTATGTAGATTGTAAGTCTTTGCAGGCAGGGTCCTCTCTCCCTCTGTACCAGGTGTTATTTATGTATTGTTGCCATTATACTTTGTTTGACATATGTTATGTACGTAACCTCCTTCGAATGTACAGAGCCCTGGAATCAATGGCGTCTTGAAATAAATAATAATAATGTGTTATTTAAAGGAGAAGCTTTTTTGGGATTAATATTGTAAAGCTTGGCTAGCTTATTATGTCCGTATTCATGAATGTGTAGCTTCCATGTTCCATAACATTTCTTAATCCTAGTTTATAGCCCACATGATCCTTAAATGCCTGTGTTAAGAACACATCTGATCATTTTTTTTCTTTTGCTGTTACTTTGTAGTAAGGAATTTTTCCTTACGTTAATTCAGCGACAGCACACAGTCTTGTTGCTATTGACTAGTGATATTTTATACATCTGGGTAGATTCTTGTGGCCACCACATTATTTTCATTATATTATTATCCTCTGGATTTGGGTTGTTCTGGCCCCTTCAAAATGTAGTTGGACATTGTGAAAAAATTATGCAATCAATTGGCAGACTGTCAGCAGGATAAAAGAAGTGTAGCATTCATTGAACAACACTAATTATAAGACTTGTGCTTGTTATGGGTATTTGCAGAGATGTCTCCCTTTGGCTGGCTTCACACTGCATTTGTATCACATTAGGGACTTTCGTACCCATTTGAATACCTGATAAAAGTATCCTGTTTCGGAACCATTGGGAACAACAGGGAAATTCAGTCCCTTTTGGATTATGCTTGCTCTATTTCCTGGATGAAAATCCTTTCTGTACCAGATAAATTAGCACAATCCACCATGCTGTTATGTCTGGCACAGAAAGAATGCTGGACAGAGTAGTGCACCGGGATTGACTGTTTCAGAGATCACTGCATTCGGCTCACAACTGAGAGGCGTTTCTGACTGCATTTGTCTTGTTGCTCCCTATGGATTTGGCATGGAATCTGTTGGGATACTTTTATAAGGTATTCAAACGGTACCTGCAACAGAAGTCCCTGACGAGACACAAGCGAAGTGTGAACCCAGCCTTATTGAATCTCTATTGGAAATCAGCAACAAATAGGACATGAATGTTGATGCAACTTTGTGTATTAGTATATTGGAATTTTGTGTTTAGGTGTATGTGAGAGTGAAACATATTTGGGTGTCAGGTAGATAGATCAAGCAAACTTTAATAATAAAAATTAACATTTTATAATGTGGCATCTATGTGGTATTTCACTCATTTGTGTTTGTGGTAGTCTGTTCAGATTTCAAAACATTTGTCTCCTTGATTGATTTATTGATTTAGTAGCCAATCACTGTAAATTTCAGTTTCATTTGACGATCAGCTATAACAATGTAGGACATTAGATATCGGGCAGCCTGTATATTCTTAGATGCACACCTTGCATCAGTTCCACTCCTGCATCATTATCGGTCACCGCTGGAGGTTTTCAGCACCTGCATCACTTGTTTCACAGCCAAAGCTGCTTCCAAACTCCTGCTGTTAATAAAGGCATAAAGCTGACATAAGTGGCACGACTGTTAAAATTTGATAGAAGACAGAATCATGGATTGTGTATTGTAGTTTTCATTTTCCCTGAGAATGTATGGGGTTTTTTGCTACATTTAAAGACCTGCACTATTTTTCAACCTGGTACAGTATGTTTAAATATTGATTGGTTGCACTAGGATCTTACGACTGTCCACCCTTTGTACTGCAGCCTGAGGCTGCCTCAGCAGTTGATGAAGATGTGACATAAATGTAATATATCAGGGGTCATGTATAAAACATGTTGCTTAAATATTACCTTTGGAAAAAGAAGAATGGTGTAGTATAAAAGGAGCACTCTCAGCACGACATGAACCAGACATGCTAACATACTATGGGCTTGGGGTAGACAGGGAGCCGACTGTTAGGGTATGTTGACACGGAGTATTTGCACAGAAGCACACATCGCGAATACGCCTCAAACAGTTGTTATGTACAGCACTCATTGAGTTCAGACGACAATGGTTTTACGCCCATATTTTTGGTGCATACTGTATGTGTTTGACATGTCAGTTCTTTGTGGTGCTTTCTCAACGAGAAATACATGGTATAAGATATTTCACGGTGTAGTCGCATTGCAATCACTTGCTTGCAAGCGCTTAATTTGAATAGTGCAATGAATGTGGATTGCGTCACGGACATGTGCGCACCACAAATACGTCATGTGAACTCCACCTTATTAAGGTTGACATACACATTAGATTAATGTCGGCCAGGCCCAATGACTTTTTGCATGACAGGATGACCATCTACTATGCATGAGGATGTCTCAGCTCTCACCTGATGGCAGATCTTAAGGGATGGAAGGATGATTGGATTTCTGCAACCCTGATTCTTTTGATCTTAAGGGTATGTTCACATGACTTATTTGGGCACTAATTTCGCCGCGTATTGCGCTTTAAACGCGCCGAAATGCGCACCGAAATTAGGGAAATCCATAGCTCTCATAGAGAGCCATGGATTACGCGTCGTTGAGAATCGACATGTCGGTTGTTAGCGGCGATTACTTGCCACGAACAATGCATGTCAATGGCCCCCCGCCCTGCTTTGGAAATAGTATTGCAGCGCAATACACTGTGTGAACATACCCTTAGGGAGATAAGCTGCCTCCAGAACGGTCTGGCAGCTGGTTATTCCTGACTCCTCCCTATGGGGGTACACAAGCTACGCTACACGTGCATGTGTTTGTAGGTTTAGAAAGAAATAGCTTTCAGCCAAACAAGCATTTGGCCATTGGCTGTTTAACGTGTATTGTATCGTTAATTTGTTGCATAGGGGCTCCATTATACCTTAAACCTGCCCTGATAAGGAGTAAGTTACGCTTTAGACCATTTGTGGTAACTGAGGGGGGCTTTTTAAGCAACCCTTTTCTAGCAGGTAAGGCTGAAAAAAAATATTTGGTCTGCACATCCCCAAATTTATTTATTTATTTATTTTTTTTAATTAATATAGGTGCACACTGGTGTGGCAGCAGAATAGATTGTGTTAGTAGGTTATGCTAGTCATACACATTAGCTTTGGTCCACATCTGTTCCTCCCACTGCCCTATACATATGCTTGCTTGGCTAAGCATTTATAGATATCTGTGGGGTCCTATAACACCTGTATATGACTCCAGTTTTATATTGAATTCAATTGTTGCTTCAGTTATATTGCTCTATACAGAGAAATACAGAATTCATTTGGCTCCGTAACGTAGAATGGCAGTGGTTTTATTATAAGGCAGTTTCAGCTTTTTCAGCACCTGAATTATTTTCCCTTGTACTCTACCCATAATATTCAAAGGACTTAATCTTGGTTGAATAGCATTTTATAACACTATTACAGTTCATGTGTGTTGGGAAATATGAACGCCTTTAAATATGATTTCTTATTTAATTATATGAAGTTAAATATATACTTTTTATATTAAAAGGACTTTCCCAGTTATTTGTAGATTTAGAATTTGACATCAAATTTTTGACCACACATGACCTGGCACAGAGTCACATATCAGCTGCACTAATGTACTCGCTAGAACAGTATGAGATGATCCAGTTATTAATTAATGGATGGTGCTAAAGTGTCACTTGACTAAATTATGGAACTTATGTCAACAACACATACAATTATTGTGGTCTGTAGAAAAGAGGCAGAACGCGATATAACAGATGTACTATGTAGTTGTCAGGGTTCAAGATTCATTTCTAAAAAAAAAACTCGGATATAGAATTAAATTGTATCAGAAGATGCATGTTACTTTATCATCATAATCTTCTCCCTTTATTTATATAGCACTTGAATATATTCAGCAATTCAGTACAGCATAGCTAATATAATGGTAAGACCTAGGCCCACAGTGTCCAACCTTCTATCCTTAAAAGTCCTAGTATACATGCGCAGATATTTTACTTAAATCTAAATAGTTTGGATTTACATCATTATATTTGTCACAATATCAATGCACTTAAAAACATGCTTTATATGGGTTGTCCAGGATTTGAAACCAAAGTTTCTTTTCTTCCAAAAACATTCACACCTGTCAGTGGGTTGTGTCTGGTTTTACAGCTCTGCTTCATGATAGTAAGTTCTGATGAGCTCTAATACCACACAAAACCCATGGACAGGTTTTGTTTTTGGAACAAATCTTTCTTGTTTTTCTAATATTGGTCGACACTATACAATTTCCCAGCATCAATAGTAAATTTGTGGACTATTGCATTATTAAATGCTATCATAGTGGCAACAATGATTAACCATGACTACATTTTGGAGCATTTCCCAAACATTTTAGATTTTTTTTATAACAACACGGAAGAAGTATGGATCGCACATCCCCACACTATACATTGATCTACTGATTCTTAGCAAAAAAATATAACAATGAACAGGAGGTTCTTAGTATACTTTTTGATCAAATGCTATAGGCCCACTTGCCACTTCACGGCGACCTTTACACTAATGTTAGTAGCACTCCATGGCGGCCAATACTGCAGCACAAGCCACACAAATGAGGGGCACAGCCCAGTGGTCCAACAGCCCCACTGCTGCCAGATCTAGCCCCTCCGGCTCTGGGCTGCACCACCCCACCGGCACAGCAGCAATGGCCACCTCACAGCACCAACACCAAAAAAGGAAAGGATGACACAGCTTACATCACCTGGGCTCCCTGCAAGCAGACTGAAATATTTTTTTTATGTTAGACATACCAGGTGTCCAGTTGGAATTGACCTGATTATACGAACATAACAATCCATTTGCATTTTATTAATAATTGCTGCAGAAATCCAGGGTTCACTTATTGTTGTTACTGCACTGTGGATGTTTACTCCATATGTTATGAACAGTACAACTGTTTGTGTGTTATTAAATCCGTTAGATTGTGTTTGTCTGGGACTTTGAACCACATATATATGATTAGTAATTAATGCAGACATCCAAGCAGTTGTAAAGGGTGCACTTATGTTTTACTTTCTGCACTGTAGGTATTTACTCAATGTGGTCAATAAAAGACATAAACAGCATAACTAGTTGTGTTTTCTTAGTTTATTTGGATTGTTTTGGTCTCCAACTGACTATTAGATAATAGTTAGAACACATTTTATTAGCAGTGCAGCAATCAAGGTAATTCTAAAGCGTTCATTTACTTTTCCGTGCAAAAGTATTTAAACTTCTGCTTGCTTACCTTTCTTACATCAGTTACAATAGAAGGAATGTGGCCCTACGTAGTCCTGTAAAGGCACAACATGGACTATATACGTTGTTCATGTAAACCTTTGTATTTGGCCGCCCCATTATGTAACAGGCAATTTACTTATAAAGGCGGCACCTCAGCATCTTCATCTATCAGTACCTGTGCTGAAGCGTTTTTATATTCTTCTCCCTGTTTTGTCTTTATCAGATAACTATAATAACAATGCAACATTACCAAGGGAGAGGCAGCCATGTTAAAAACTAGACAGTAAAGTAGTTGTTTTTAGTTATTCACCATTTGTCCAGTTTAGTTACTCAATGGATGCGTCCTGTTTGTTGACCTAACATATAGATGTCATGTAACATTTGGGCCTCCTGAGTGCCAGGGGTCACATATTTAGTCCTAATTAGTTAGCTTGTGCATGCATTACACAGGACTGATATCTGGACTTGATTTTTTAACTGTGCAGATTAGGCTGATCTCCACTGATGTTGGAAGTGTATGTGTGGACCACTCTTGACATGTCAGTTTTAGTAAATACTTTAGTAAATACGGTTTTCAGTTTTAAAAACAGTCTGCAAACTGAGTGAAAACTTTTAAAACGGATCTCTATGGAAAAACCCGCTCAGCGGTCCCCACTGCACGGGTTTTCCACCCGGCGGTTTTTCAAACATTGAACATGTTCTTTCTTCCGAAGGGTTTTCGGATGGAATATGAACATGTGAATGTAATGGAGGAGGGCTTTTCTCCACTAATTGCGGAGAAAAGCCGCCCCCCGCCAGCCATGTGCACGGCACGAAAACAGTGCAAACCAACCAGTATTTGTACTTTGGGCCCCTTACATTGTCTAGGTGCTCTCTGCTGACTTGGCAGATGCTGCAATAACAAAAGTATTGCACTGCAATATCTGTAGGTGGGCTAGGTGCATGAGCAGTAGGGAGACCTGCCGAGGTGAGAGCACTGAATTGTCAGCCATTGAAGAACTTACAATTAAGCTGAGTCTGAAGTGATGTGTGACTCAGTAGGAGGAGAGCCTAAGACAGTGTCATGAGACCTCAGAAGGGTCACTTGTAAGAGAGAGGAATATTGTACATTGTCCTCATTCCTCAGCAAGGGACTGCTTATATTCTTGCTACTATTCTAAAGTGCATCTATTCATGAGTATTTATCTAATTGTTAGAAAAACCACCAAGTCTATTTGCTACTTAAAGTGACTGTAACTGCTAAGCTGGTCATGCCTCTGCATGAAAAAATAAATGTTCTTGTTCTGCACTGAAAAGCAACTACAACATTACTATAGAGTCTACCCCTACCGTCATCCTTTTGACATTTCTTTGTTTCTTACCCATACATTTCTGAATATAATGAGAACTGGATGGTACTAGGGAAGGGTGTGTCCTTGTCCTGTCAGTGCTGACACTGTCAGACTATGTAAGAATACTTGTAGCACTCGGCTACCAGTTTATTCATACGTATTAAGGAGGTAAAACAGGAATGAAGCAGAAATCAGCATTGTTACTTATATGGGGAATAGATTTATTTACTCAGACATGTCAGGAATAACGACAAGTTCTCTTGCAATTGTATGATTTTATATTCTATAAACAGTTTAAAGAATTTAATTAATTTGCACTATGGATCCTAAAAATATAAAAATATCATGGACCATAGGGTTAATTAGAAAAAGAAGCAAAACACTGTAGAGTCTATGTTTTGCTAAACGAGCCATAGTTTCCCCTTTAATATTTGGAATGCTTTCCTCTAATGCAGGGGAATGGTCTTGTGAAATCAAATGCATTATATATTCTGAGCCTAAAGCTGTGTGTATGAGACAGAGTATAATAGAAGACGTCATCATTTGGATCATTGATCCGAGCACCTACCATCTCTTTAGTGCTTTTGTTTCTGAAATCACAAGTAAGCGATGCCTGGACCGGGCTAACATATCAATCTGATTGTTGCTTTACGAAGGTTAGTAGGTCCTGCAAAAGAGATTTCTTTGTCTTTTGTCCGGCTTATAATTGAGGTGACCATAAAAGCAGACCTAAATGTAGTTAGCAGGTTTTATTTTCAGACTCCTGCCTTACTATCTTCAAAGGTCAAACAAATAGAATTTTCATCTCTTTAACATTTTATAAGACCGAGGTCTGGACAGTTTCATTCACCCTTTATCTACTGAACTTGGAACCCTAAATTAGATTTTGAAATTGAGTGTGTAGCTTAGTCAGTAAGTTACCATAATGCCAGAGCACTGCATTCAACCCTAGAACTATAGAGGTCATAGTAATATAAAGTGAAATGGATTGAAAACGAAACTCTGAAAAAAAAGGGAAAAGTTATTTCTTATCTGGTTTTAGCAAAGTGAGCATAGATTTTAGAAATCATTCAATTGTAAGCTGAAATTATAGTGGAAATGGGAACTTATAAAGCATACAATATAGAAAAAGATGAGTTCACCTCATATCTCCACTAGTGTAGGGAAATTACACATTCAGTGGAAAGAATGTATTGTGTTAGTTGTAATAAAAAATCTCCTAAATTTAAATTCAGCTTAATGTGAAGTCCCCAGCATTTGATCACTTTAAGTAACAGGGGGCTGTATAAAATTATCCAGCGACCTCGGGAATTTCAGTTTTTCAGTACTTGCCCAACAGCAGCTGATCTGGAAAGTTCTAGTCACTGGTGATTGATATAACATGTAGAAATACTGCACCCCATATGCCACCACATGTGTGTCTAACAGCCCAATTTGTGTTCGGTGGAATCTTGCTACTCTTCTATCTGCTACAGACATACAAACAGGTCTGGACATAGAATAAATACTACAGAACTCAGCTTAAACATTTCTCTATCCATTTTCAGTATCTTCAATGGTGTAAACCCTACTGTTTGAGAGTTTGACTTGTACAATACAATATGCTGATTATAAAATATTATGCTATAAATTTGGTTTTATTTCTTCTAACCAATTACTTTTATGCGCTATATGTTGTAATTTTTTAGGTATAGGTAGATTTCATCTTATAGCACAGGTGAACAATGAACAATATTAGATCTCTTCCAATGTCAGACTTGTGGCTTGAATATTACATGTGTATCTAAGACGGTCTATAGAGAGGCAATTCTTTTACAAATTGTTTTTTTTTTTTTATTGTCTTGCAGGGGTTGCTGATGCTTTTGCAGAATCTGCCCACGGTTCACTGGGGGAATGAAGATATCAGCGTCCTCTTGGCTGAAGCCTACAGACTAAAATTTGCGTTTGCAGATGCTCCAAATCACTACAAGAAATAACATAAGACAACCTGTACAACTTTCAAGAGTCTCCCTCCTTATTAATGATTTCTATGAATATATATATAAATATTATAAATACTTTTTTTCTTTTTTATCATAGTGCTAAAATTGACAGGAATCAACATGAAACCATTACTGAATAGGTTTAGTTGTCAGTTCTTCTGTAGGTTATCCTGTGACATGAACATGCCATATACCAAAGAAGCATCTTTTTAATTGTATTGACAGGGTAGAAGTAGGAATTATGACATCATCCCGCTCGTGATTCAAATCATCATGACAGATGGGATGAGAATTGTTTTGATAGGTGTGTCAAATCTGAATTAGACCCACACAGCTTCAAATCTTTGTATTTCTGAAAAGAACTATTTGGAACATGTGAAATGTACAGTACAGTAAGCATTAAAATTCTTATAATATATTAACCACACTATTGCTTGGATCCTCATTTACTGTTCAGACTATAGGATACACCGTAATATTAGGCTTGCCGTAGTTACAACCATGAAACAGAACATTTTTTTTTAAACTGACCATTTTTAATAGCTGATAATTAGGTTGTACGGTACATATATACCACAGTGCCCCACCACATTTTCAGCCACAGTGCCCACTCCTGGGTTCACCAGACATTACAGGTGTGGAGTGGCAGGGGTTAATGTGGATGAATCTGCTTAGAGTCATTGCCAGATAATGTATTTGTGCTGCTTCTGTTTACATAGCAGTGTTATTTGTTCAATGAAATTAAGATCTTAAGGAAGTCTTTGTGGGATCTGCAGCTTTTTTTACACCAGCAGCTTCCTGTTTTAGAAGACTGCAGTACAGGTTTTAGGCTGAAAAAGGTGCATCTAATAGTCCTAAAATACGATATATTTTAATGTGCTTTACTACTTATGCTGATTAAACAACTCACAGAAGAAAAGGAGCAGATCTACTCCATGTCACAGAAAAAGGCAATACTTGCTGCTAAAGAGGCAGATCAAAAATCCATTCCATGCAAGAAGCAAAACACCCCAGCTTCATGGGAGAGGTTGTATGGGTACAGAATACTGAAGAATAGTCACTCAACTACTATTTATAAGGTGAGTCACTGCTTGCACATAGACTAATGCAGTGTCATGTTAAACACCAATTCTCGCCAGGAAGCTGGAAAGCCACTACCATGCAGGGAGATTGTACATTGCAAAATACTGGTAACGCAACCGCTTTACACACTTACATAAATTGAGTGGTTGCGTTGCATTAAATCTGTACATAGATAAGACTGTTATGAGGTACCAGTCATGTGGCTACTTGTAGTGCACCAAGCTGGCTCACAGGCTATGGGGAACACCCATACTTGTCCGGCATACTCCAAGTGTACAACTCAAAATACTGACATCCGATACTCTCCCACATCCAAATACAATAACGACCCTTGACTTAGGTTTTCAGCTTGCTTAATTTGTACAAAATATCAACTAATACCTCAGTTTTTATACTTTTTTCAGGAAACACTCTGTGCGAAAATAAAACTTAACTTTTATTCCAAATTGTTTATAAAAAAAAGCAATTAAAGTGATAAAACTTTCAAAATACCTATAACCATAGCTAATATAGACCTATATTATAGTGAGATAGGAGGAGGATATCGGAAAGGGAATAGCTTACCCTATTAAACCCTATAGAAGTTACCATAATCCTGACTCCTATACATAGAGCAACTGCCCCGACAAAGGCGACTCCGTCGGAAACCTGTCCTTGCTACCTCTTGGCTTTTGAATGGATGGATGGACTTCATTTTATATACTTCCAGCTGTCATGGCCTCACATGATGCAGTTTGGCAATTTTATCGGCCAAGAGTCCAATATCGATGAGCTGGATGATGCAGTTTCTCTTTTCTTGGGAAATCATCTTCATGGCTGCTGAAACCAGTGACCTTTCATTTGAGAATCAGCCTAATAACACACTGAGCTATTAGGGAGTGTGAGAACATGTCATTTGTAGTATACAACAAGAAAAAGATTGTCCCACCACCAGGAGCAAAACAATAAGGGGCTGTTCACACAGCACAGGACAAATACCGGTCGGCTTATCCGACCGGTATTTGTCCTGTTTTCATGCCGTGCACATGGCCGTCGGGGTACAGCTTTTCTCTGCGGTTTGTGGAGAAAAGCCCTCCCCCTTCACATAGGCATGTTCATATTCCATCCAAAAACCGGACAGAAGAATGAACATGTTTTATGTTTTTCAGAGCGCAACGGATTTTCCATTAAGGTCCGTGTAAAAGTTTTTCCACCGGTTTGCAGCAGATTTTCAAAACCGAGAACCGACTGAAAAGCCGTGCTGTGAGGACATGACCTAACAATGACAATAATCTGCATAACTAAGCATATGCTAAATAGTTGCATGTCAAAGTTATGTACGGCATCGCCAAGATCTATAAAATGATGGTAGTCTCACATTCAAAACTGTAATGGATGGTGAGATATGGAGCCTGAAATTCAAAATTTCAAAACATTGCTACCCTTTTGCTTGTCGGTGTAAAATATATTTATTGGAATACAACTTTAGAATGCAAAAAACTTTTTTTTTAAATTGTAGCTATGCAAAACGCTGCAGTAAGTGGGAAAAAAAAAACAGTTTTCAACAAAAGCGTACTGAATAACATTTGTGGAGTCTATGAATTTGGTTTTGAGAAATAGTATCACCTCTCAGATCCTTCATAGATGACCTCATATCTGATCTCACTATTTTCAGGCTAGAGAACGGCCTCTCTACACTAACTTGGGTTGGTAGCAAAGCGGTGGCCAAATGGGCAACATCTCTAACAATGTCAGGGTATAAAGGAATTGATTTCTGCACATTCCATTTTGATGAACAGTTGAACTCTTCTACTTCCTTGAAAGCAAGTGACAACTTACCTTAGTATACATAGAAGGTTTAGCTAGATGCCACTTGTAAGAGCCATCAAGTCGGGCAGTGGGTGCAGAGTGATGACGCCTGGGACTAATGACATGAATAAGTTTCCCTTTCAATCTGGGGGAACACTGCAGAGTGCAGGAATCAATTGTCTGAGCCCTGCAGCATCCCTAGATAGATTGCAGAAAACAATGGACAGCGTGCATTATTTACCCTAAACACCTTGTAGGAGTCTGCATAAGTTTTGCAACAATAAAAAAGTTTGTAAAGGTTATTGAGTTAGCTGGGCTTTGTAAAAGAAACAAGAAATGAAACAGTAGATATGCTGACAGGATAATGAATGTAATAGATAAAGTATCAAACGTGATGACCGTATGATAGTGTTTGAGACATACTGTAAGGTGTAACAATGGTAAGTAATAGTCTCAAACAGACTTAAAAATCCCAAAAATTTATTTATGTACAAGAGTGATGTCCAAATCACCTCTTCTCATAGACGGGTGCACAATATCAATACCCATGAAACACAGATGATTGACATCTCCACCATGTTGAGACCAAATGGATCTCGCAATACATGTTCCTCTTGTGCCAAACCACCTAAATGTTATCCCATCCATCTCTGAAATTGTGTGAAATACAGGAGAGGGGCACCAAATGGCTGTGTACCCACTGGTCTCGCAGATTTTTCCCCCCGAGAAAGGTGAGTAATAGACGTTCACCAACAGTCTTTCAGATCACGGTCCATCATTGAAATGTTCCAGTGTTTGATGAGTATATCTGACTGACTGTGCGCCTTGGTAATAAGTCCCTATGATGATCAATAATTGAGACCCATCACTGTTCAAAGCTCTTTTAACTTATTCTCTTACAATTTGATCCAGTTACCCTTTTGTAGCTTAGCAAATAAGGTACTGACTTCTTGGGATACCTTTTTTAAGAAGTATTAGGTAACTGATGTTACAATGTAGTAGCGAGTTTGTCGACGTTGGTTTCCTAAAAATCACGGTGGATAATTTACTCTCATTAAATTTGAAAATCTGAATATCAACAAAAGGACGAGGGTTTGGATGAATTTCAAAAGTAAATTTAAGAACCAGCCTGTTCATATTTAGATGTTTAATAAAAGAGAACTGCTCCTTTGAAACCTGCCAAATAATACAATTATTGTCTGGCCCACATGCCTACATGTTCGACAAATGGAGGGGTGTGTCACCATAGATAACCGTAGTTTCCCACCAATCCAAGTAGAGGTTAGTATAAGCGGGGGCACACATGTTCCCCATTTTTGTACCTTTCAGCTGGTGAAAGAATCTATGGTCAAAAAGGGAATAGTTCCTATTCAAAATATAACAAAGTAAATCAATAATGAGTTTATGTGCATAAAACGGATGTCCTCTGCTCTGGAGAAAATACATCCTTCAAGTGGTCATGTGGGATGGACATATAGAGCACTTCAACTTCAATGCTGTTAAGCCATCTAGACAGGTCCACACTAATACCCTCTGTCTTCTTAAGTAGGTACATTGTGTCTCGTGTATATGAAGACAATCAGGACACAAAAAGAAAAAGCACTTGATCAATGTAAATCCCACAGTTTTGACTAAGGAAATTTACCCCAACACAATGGGTTGTCTCTTTAATGGGTCTATGCCTTTGTGTAGTCTTGGCAAGTAATAAAATGTTGGGATATGTGGATGAAGTCGAACTCAGGTCCATAAAATTATCTGTTTTAGCCTGTAACAAAAGATCTTAAGGTCCTGTTAAGTATGACTGTGGGATCTGAAGATGATAGTTCATAACAGGTGTTTTCCTGTAGGAGGTCATTACACATCTAGGAAAACTGAAAATGATCTAACAATACAACATTACCCTCTTTGCTGGATAGTTTTATTACAATTTTGTGGTCGGTCTTAAGGCCCGCAATTGCATCTATTTCTGTTCTGGTACAATTAAACAAGGACTTCCCCTGTAAATTCTCAAAATCTATGAGCACTTATTCAACAAATAAGTCCATATATCCCCTTGTGGTGGTATCCCTTTTACTTTTGAGCTGTAAATATATAAAAAAGACCTTTACCTCAGTCTACCTGGTCATCAGCTGTGTCGTACGAGAGTCTAACATCTTTCTGCATACTTTCCAGATACCCAATTCTAGACTTTCTTTTCTGTCTTTTATGCAGTGAAATGTACGCCGTCGCAGTTTGTGTGTAAATAGATGAATATCTTTCGTCCGATTGAATTAACTAAATTTAGATGCAGGGACAAATTGTGATGGTGGGGAGCAAGGGGTGCATGTATTTTGTGTTTTGCACTTGAAATATGCTGGTTAGCACGCCCTATAGAATATTATGGGTGTCACCAATAGGGTGTAAGCTAGCATGGTGCGCTACATATAACCATATGGCTGCTATGCTATAGAACAGTGTTTCTCAACTCCAGTCCTCAAGACCCACCAACAGGTCAAGTTTTCAGGATTTCCTCAGTATTGCACAGGTGATATCATTATTGTCAGTGCATTCTCCACAGGTGATATAATTATTGTCAGTGCATTCTGTGGGAGATCCTGAAAACATGACCTGTTGGTGGGTCTTGAGGACTGGAGTTGAGAAACACTGCTATAGAAGCTTCATCTATTTACAAGAATAATACTAAGAAGGCAACCCCTTTTACATATTGTGCAGACGACAGAATACTATGGTCTGTGATGCTTCTAATATGGTATATTAGCTTCATTGATGTGACTGTGTTTGGCTGTAAGTTTTTGATTCTGAGCAGTCATGGGAAAGTGACTCTTCTACACTGCATCACATATCCCTATCTGTTGAATTCAACATTGGAAGCTATGTGTATTGCCATATTAATATAAATAGATTTTTCCTTACAGCTGTCACGCAGCAAGTTTGCTGCTTTGACAGCTCTAAATGCCGCAAACAACATATTAAATGATGTCACTTAAGCAAACTCATAGGAAAGACACGTTATTGCATGGCTGTGTCTTTTGTCAGACCTCTTCTTTGCCCAGAAATTTCTCTAAATTGTGCCCTATTTGTGCCCAACTGTCCTTTTGTCTTAATAACACTTTATGTGTTCTATATATTTTGATGCCCAGGTAAGTTTTCTTGCATTGTGTCGAACCTAACAATACATAAAAAATATATACAAGTACTACCCTAACAGTAAAGCAGAAATAAGATCTGCTACCAGAAAATGTCACGGTGTAACTGTAAGATTGCATGCTGTCCATCTAAATTAATGGACATCCTGTAAATGTTATATAAGCTTTCAGTGCTCCGGAGCTGAGGGCCACTTGTTCCTAGGTAATGGAGGGGAGGGGGGCACTACTGTGGTAAGCCTCCTGTATTAGCCCAGCATGCCATAGTAAAGTGAATATCACCTTTAACAGCAGTAAAATGTCTGGAATTACACATTGTAGAATCATTCAAGCAATTTATTTTCTAAATAGGAAAATTGTACTGAAATAGTGTGCCAAGATGAATTTTTCAGTAAGTAAGTGTTGTGTGGCACTACTGTCATGCTACCTTCTTGCAGGCACAAAATACATTAAGTGAAGAGCTGCATCCAAGCAGTTTTCCTGAAATTGTTTATTAGCATTTATCCCTAGTTCAGGTTAGTATCATATCATTCTTTTAATAATATTTTGAATGTGACTGATTTTCAGCTAGCCTTAAGTGCCATCCAAAGCTTTCTTATTTAATTTCATGTTATTCAGCTGTCACAACTGTAATCTAAACTCTCGCTGCATATCTAATGTCAGATGGACGGCATATTTTGAAAGACACACTGGAGGAAAATAAATTCCAGCACAAGTTGTTGCTGCAGAATAAATATGGTTTTAATAGAGTGGAGGCAGTCTTTTTTATTGTTTTTTTATGCCTTTAAAACTATTCTATCTAGCATGACTTTTTGGTTTTTTTGTTGTTATATTACGCTTAATGAAATTTGACCTTGAATCTGAAAACTGTTCGGGTGTGAATTTTAAAAAGGGTTTTTCCCCCCAAAAGTTTGGGCAAAACCCTTTTTTGGGTGCCATAAAAAAAAATCCTTGGCCCCAGGGGGGGTCAATGTGACTTAGCCCCAAATTTTTGTTTATAACCAATTTTTGGTAGGCTTTTTTTTTTAAAAAAATGAAATCCCCCTCATCGCCCTTGCTTTTTTAATGTCAGAAATGTTTTTAATAAACTGAGAAGAAAGCATTAACACAAACTGGTCATGTGTGGGAAATTGGGAAAATTTACAATTTTACATTTAAAAATTGATCTACAGTGAACCCCTGTTTTTATTAATGTTTTTTGTTTAATTTATCTTTAATTAAAAATTTTAAATTTAAATAAAGAAAGTCCTAAAAAAAAAGGTTTTACAATTCCTTAATTTTGTTCAGCAGGAACAAAAACAGATCAATATATAGATTACAAGGTGTCCAAAATAATTTTCCATATGTAGATCCCCAACCCCACTATAATTATAAAAAGAGGTTCCCAAACCCAAAGCAAACCCGAAGAATGAAAAAAAAAAACAAAATCAGAAGACAAAGGGACTGACACAGAAAGAGGGGGAGTGGGAAAAAACCAGTATGGTCTTAGGCCCCCAACGAGGGACTTCTGGGGGAAATTACAAAGCAGACATTTTTTATATCAGGGGTTTTAAAATATGTGTCCAAATGCCCCAAGTGTGTGAAAAATTGTTATGGGGTTTTTTTTAAACATGCAGTTAGATGTTAAGGCCTTTATCTCTCAAACCTTTTGAGAAATCCTCAATTTTGGTGGATCTGTTCGTTCCAGAAAGGGGAAAAATTTCATGATTTTTTGTTGCAGGGAATGTGTAAAAGTAATTTTGGTGGGTTTTTCAACTTCCCCGGGAACAAATTTTTTAAAGTCATGGAAAAAGGTTT
Organism: Phyllomedusa bahiana; assembly: GCA_025379985.1. Classification (NCBI taxonomy): domain Eukaryota; kingdom Metazoa; phylum Chordata; class Amphibia; order Anura; family Hylidae; genus Phyllomedusa; species Phyllomedusa bahiana. The sequence continues at coordinate 27,615 of JAODAL010006270.1, read as the reverse complement.
TTGAGAATGTCAAAATTTTAATTTTAAAAAAGTTTCGCATGGTTTTAAAATGCAATTTGCATAAAACCATAATGTTATAAAGATGATCAGCTTACAGCAATAATTGCAAAGTCAATGTTGCTAAAAAATTAACTTTTTCCCCCCAAAAAATTTTTTCAATTCATTGCAGCCCGGGCCTTTAAAAAAGGACCAGCAAAACATGTTTTCAGTGATTGCCCCTTAAAAGGTGTGGGTGTGGATGGGGAAAAGGGTGGAGATAATCTGTCTGATTAAAGTAAGAATCCCCACGGACACTTTAAAAGGAGGGGGGGTGCTTCGCATCATTGTTTTTTTCTTTTTAACCATGGTTATCTCTAAAGAAACACGTGCGTCATATTGCACTGCAAAAAAACTGGCTAACAGGGAAGAGTATCGCAGTAGAAAGATTGCAGCTAGTCAAACAATTATGCTCAAAAGGAATTCAAGGAGAGAGGTTCCTTTTGCAAAAAGGTAGGGGCCCAAGAAAGACCAAAGCAAGCGCAGGACCGTCTTTTAAAAAAGTGTTTCAGCTTCAGAAATGGGCTCCCGCAGTGCAGAGCTTGTCGGGAAATCGCAGGCAGGGGTTGTGAGTGCATTGCAGCATGTGGGCGGAGATATGGAGCAAGGGCTGGTTCAAGGGGGGGCAGCAAAGAACCCATTCTCTCCAGAAAAAAATCGGGGGAAACGGGGAAATGATATTCTGCAAAGGTACGGGAGTTAGACTGTGAGGACTGGGATAAAGTATTTTCCTGATGAATCCCCTTTCCAAATTTTTGGGAAAACATCTTTAAACGGCTTGTTCGGAGAAGACAAAGGGGAGCGTACCACCCAGTCTTGTCTCTGCCAACTGTAAAGCATCCAGAAACATTCAGTGTGGGGTTGCTTCTCAGCCAATGGAACGGCCTTAACAGTCTTTCCTAAAAAAAAACTTTCCTTTTAATAAAAAATGGGACCAGAAAGTCCCCCAAGAGAAAATTCCCCATCCGTCCCAAAAGCGTTTGGTGTCAACCAATGCCCTTTTCCCGATGATGGGCACCTTGCCATAAAGCAAAGGTGTAAGTAAATGGTCAGGGAACAAACTAGGATTTTGAGTCCATGGCTGGAAACTCCCCCGTTTTAAACCCCATTGAGAATTGTGTTCTCATCAAGAGACGGGTGGACAAAAAAGAAACCCAAAAAATTGTGACAAAATGCAAAACATTGATTGTGCAAGAATGGACTGCTATCTCAGGTTTTTGGGCAGAAGTTGTTTTAGAGCTGCCCAGGGGAGAATTGCAGAGGTCCTGAAAAGAAGGGTCAACATGCAAAATTGACTTGCGCATTAAAATTTCTGTCAATAAAAGCTTTTGTTTATCATAATAGATTGCATTTTTATTTTTGTATGTGATAAAAAATTTGACAAACACCCCATAAAAACCGAGGGCAAAAAAAATCATGTGAAAATTTAATATTTGTGGGCATTCTCAAACTTTTGGCCAGATGTACATATAGCGGGTTAAAAAGTAATGATCCGAGAAGGTCCTAAACAAATTTTAAGGGGAAAAATCCATCCAAGTTGTTGAATATGCATCACTCCCCGAAAAAATGTTAAAAGTGGGCCTTTTAGGGGGTTTCAGCGCCCAAAAAGGTTGGGTGTTGGGGAGGGTTATGAATCAAGCAGGGGTTTTTGATCCTGATTAACATTTTAAATTTTTTTTCCTTTAAATGCTGCACAGGGACGATTGAAAAACTCTTTACCAATAAGTCCCAATCGTTGGGGTATGTGTTTTTCAAGAACTGTTCCCCCTTCAGTTTAAGGGAAACTGAGGGTGATCTCTGGGAATGGATTCAACAGTGTAATATCAGTTCCCCTTTTGTGAAGGTTGTTTACATTAACTCAAATCTTGGGGGGGGAAACCCCGGAAGAATGAAGTTTAGTGAGAGAAAATGCAAAATTTGCAAGTAGGAGGAAAGCTTTTTGCGGGATTTCAAGTCCCCTTGCAAGGACGGAATGAAAGTATGCTTTTTGTGCGGTGTCCCCATATCAGCAAAGCAGAAAAAAAGGGCCCCCATCAAACCACGGTTTTAAAGGGTAGAGGGCCCCTACCCTTCCGGGGAAAAAGGGGATGAAAAAAAAAAAGGAGGTATAGATGAGGACGTAGAGCTAAGTTGAATTTCCTCCTACATTTGTTCCACAAGCCTGTTAGCTGCATTGGACCCAGCAACGGGGGGTGCCAATATGCACCTGGGAGGTGGCCCCAGGCAGGGAGTTGGGTGTGCAGGTGTAGCCACAACTTCCTTTTCCCATCCCCTTGGGGGTTGGGCCCAAAAAGGGGACCAAACTGGGATCCTTGAGCTGTGATGCCCATAAAATTTGTGATATCGGAAAAATGTGTCCCCCTCTTTTCCCAGCCATCTGACCCCTCCAATTCTTGCCCTTTTTTTGTACCAAATAAACTTAAAAAAGGAAGCTTGAATACTTTTTGGTCCTTCTTGGTATTGGGTTGGTAGGGCCAAAAAGATTAAAAAGTTTAGGCTGCTGTCATTTTCAAAAGGGTATTTTACCCAGGGGGGGAGAGAGGCAGGGGCCCCTCTTTGCAACAAATTTCTAATTTCAAAATATTTGTAGGGAAATTCTCCCTGTAAATTTTGGGGAAAGAGGAGGTAGGTTTTTAACCCAAATATTTTAAGCAAAGGGTCTCCAGTTGTAATCGTATTTGCTTTCAAAAAAGAGTCTTTTCACGATCGGAATGTTTTGGAGAGGTTTGTTTTAGAGGTATTGATTTTATAGCCCGATGGGGTTTGGAAAACTTTGCAGCGGAGTGTAAATTAGGCAAAGATGTGTGAGGGATGTATTGTTAAAAAAACATCGTCTGAAAATAGGATTTTAATTCCCCTGTCCTTAATTGGGACCCCTTAATATTCACTCGCTCGAACACCCCGAAGCAGGGGTTCGGCCAAAGAACCCAAAGATAAAGGGGGGAACGCTTGTTAGTGCCATTAAAAATCTGATTAAGGGTAATTTATTTGGGGGAAAAGTTTAATAAAAACGTGGTAGGGAGTAAAGTCGCTGAGCGCCTGGTTTTGGCCTGATATTTCAAAGCACTCAATGTAGCCATCTGTAAGTCTTGAGGCGGTAAAAGGCCTTTCTGCATAGGCTTTAATAAAGCCGAATCTCCAAGCCTTTGACCGCATCACGATCAATCCCTTCCCCATGTTATCCCCCCCCCCCCCGTTCTGCAAGACAAAACCACGGTCTTTGGCATAGGTGAGGAAAGCCATACTCCCAAAACCTATTGGAATATTTTTGTAAACAATTAAAGGTTGGTTATATTTTAAAACCTCCATGGTATCCTTATTGGTTTGGGGAAATTTAATGATATGTAGGGTGTAAAAAGGGTTTGAGGAACCCCTTTGCCCTTAAAAAATTTAATTATATAGTTTCATTGGGTTTTGGCGGGGTGGGGGCCATAAATTGTAAAATGTAGGGTTAAGCCTCCGGCCCTGGCTTTTCCGGAGGAGGTTTTTTGAGCTCCTCCAATTCTCAGGGCCCATGGGGGGGTTTAGAGATTCCCCAGATCCCCGAAAGGGTCGGCAAATTACACGAGACAGAAATTTTGCAGAATCGTTTCTCTTTCTTCGCGCGGGAAAGGGGGATCAGAAAAGGGAAAAAGTGGGGAAATATTCATGGAACAGTTTCCCAATTTTATTTGGGGTCAATGTTAACTGACCTTATTGTCCTTGAGGGGTGTGGTGTTCATTGTCCTGTCATCCCTGAGTTTTTCCCCGCCCAACAAAGTGTGGGTTTTGTTACCCCTCTCATAATATCTCTGTCTTGAGTAAAGCAGCAACTTTTCAGTCTTGATTAAAGCCAGGACTTTAAGCTGCGAACGAATTTCTAAAATTCTCCTTAGTTTAAGCTTAGTCGGCTTGGCAGCCAGGGACGACTCCAGGGTCAAAAGTTGATTCTGGAGCAGGACCTTACGTTGGTTCGCATCTTTTTTTCAATCTACTGCCTATGGAAATACACCAGCCTCGGAAGACTGCTTTGTGAGCTTCCCATAATACCTCAGGAGATGACACCGAATTTTCATTAGTAGAGAAATAGTCTGTGATATGCTGTCTAAGTTCCTCTCTCGTTTGAGGATTTTTAATGATGTTTTCATTTAGGCGCCAGTGGCAGCTCCGGATCGACGCGGCACGCATATTTAGAGATAAAGTGATAGGGGCATGATCTGACCAGGTAATGGTTTTTATGTCAGCATGTCTAGGCGCCTCAAGGCAGGAATATTGCCAAATAATAGTCTATTCTCGAGTGGGAGTTATGTGGTGGTGAGAAAAATGTGTAGGAGCAGTCCCGAGGGTGTTCTATCCTCCACAAGTCAAACAAGGCAAACTTCCTAATTAGTTTTCTAAAATTGCTAGAGATTTGAGACTGGGAAGATGCAGAAGTGCGAGCCCTGAGGTGCAGTCTATCTGCGGAGTCGGAGAAGGCCATATTAAAGTCACCCCTATTATAACCATGGAGGAGGAACACCGCTTTAATTTAAGAAGGACCCTGTTAAGGAAACGAATCTGGGCTTGATTAGGAACATAAACATTACACAAAGTAAAAGGTGCTCCCAGATATGTCCCCTTTAGAATTTTGTAGTGACCATTGTCATCAATTATGGAATGTTGAACTTGAAAAGGACAAGTACCTGCTAATAATATGGCTACCCCAGCCTTTTTTCGGGCTTGAGACGAAACATATGCAGTGGGGTATAGATTCCTAGCAAATCTGAAATTCCCTTCTTTGTTGAAGTGAGTTTCTTGAAGAAAAACTATTTCCGCTTTTAATTAAGTTCCGTTAATAATAATCTTCGTTTGGTATCTGAATTAAGGCCCTTAACATTCATAGACACTATATTAGCCATTATAAAATAAGTAAAGTGCAGTGTAATCCTCACAGTCCCTCACTTGAAAAATTCCATCAGAGGACAGGATACAGGAGGGAAGGGGTAGACAACACAGATAACCACAAATAACCGAGGCAAAACGACATTCCTCGGGATGTAAATACCCAAGAGTAATACCCCCCGGGATGGGGAGGAAATTGAGTCTGCTTCAACCTGAAACTAGGAGCGAAGATGAAGCTTCAACGAGCCACGACCTTTTCTACCAGCTAAATTGAAAAAAAGGATAAAGAAACAGGATAGTCGTGCGGCTCTATAACCCGCTACGGGGGAAAGTGTCGGGCACCGTCAGAAGATTCCACGGAGCCCTCGCCTTTAAGAGGCCTAAACAATTCGATCCGGGGTCCACCCCCGGGAGGGAGAGAGAGAACAGGTAGAGGGAGGGGGTAGAGGAGAGAAGAAAGAGAGAGGAAAAAAAAAAGGGAGGGAAAAAGGAGGAAAAAGGCATGTTCACCCCTTCTCCACCAAGGACCAACCCAAGGACCAAGATTTATAACTGTATGCTGTAGTAAATAAACATCAAATGTTGCAAAAAGAATTCTTAGAACCCGGCAAGTCATATATAACAGATATACAACCAAAGGTAACATTTAGCTAATCTACGCATCGAGAGACAGATGAGTAACCCAAAACCAGCAGAGTCACACTCAAGTCGGTTGTCTGGGCACTCCAGTAGGCGACAACCCCTTCTGCTCTCTCTGGGGCCTCTATCCGTCTTGTTGGTGACTGGCTGAGGAGGGGGAGAGGGAAGTTGCAACTCCCAATCCGGGAGATCAGGGGCCGAGATATGTAGTGCGGAGCAAAAGCGAGTTAAGTCTCCATGAGATTTTAAGTTGCTCTTTGTGAGCAATCAGAACAAATGGAAAGCCCCACCTGTAGGGAATATTGTGGCGCTTATGCTCCTCTAGCAAAGGCCGTAGACATCGTCTCTTATGCAAAGTCATCCAAGAAAGGTATGGAAATAATTGGACTCGGGATCCTTCGTATTCGATCACTTTCAAAGCACGAGCCTTGGACATTATACGTTCTTTTATCTCAAAGTCTTGAAGGCAGCAAATGACATCTCTTGGTTGGTTAGTAGCAGATTTGGGTTTTAGGGCCTGATGAGCTCTCTCTAATTTGATGCGATGAGATGGGGGTTCCCCCAGTATTGAGTTGAAAAGGGCATTAAGGATAGAGCGAAGATCCCAGCACCCTTGGATTCTGGGAGGTCACGTATCCTTATATTATTGCGTCGCCCGCGATTTTCCAGGTCCTCTAGGTGGCGTGCAGTATCTTTTAATACCATTGTTTGAGAAGATATTTGGGATTGCAAATTGGTGACATACGCTCGGGTTGTATCATGGTCTGACTCTAAATTGGTAACTCTGTCCGCAATTCCTTTAAGGTCAGATCTAATCGCAGCAATTTCTGTCCTGCAGATGTCTTTGACTTCTGCTCCTAAGTTTTGAAAGTCCTGTAACATAGGCAGATGACTCAAGTAGGACTTCAAATCTGACATCTGTGCAGGTGCTGCAGCCTGCGGATCGGCGGCTCCCGCAAGTGATTCGGAGGAAGAAGTCCAGTGATGGTCAGGAGACTTCTGGACTAGAAGGTTTGAGCTAGACGCCATTGGCTCTGCTTTACAGTTTGGTTTGGATCTTAGCTTGGTCTTTGATGGGGTTTTGTTTAAGGCTTTCATCTTTCTCGGGTTTTTTTACAGCTTAGTCGTAATATTATTTAGTGGGATTGTCGAGGTAGACGCTATTTGCAGGTTCCCCAATGGATTTTACGATGGTCTCAGGTTTCTTCCAGGAGTAGCACCGCTATGTGTCAGGACTGGAGGGACCGTGTCCTCTGATGCAGGATGCAGCCAACTAGTGGTGACGGGCAGGCTGCACGTTTCCTTTTCTGCTGTATGTGAAAGCGGAGGAAGCAGGTGGCAATGCGTCTGAGGTACTGATATGTGTTTGAAAAAGCGCTTAATACTGCAAGAAGCGCCTTGTACTGAGTGTATGGGCTTTAATGCCTTGCGGGTATGGGCTTTCGTAATTTTGGCCAGGTTAGGATACTGAGGTGGAACCGGAGCAGCAGAGTCCCAAAATGGCCACTGCCCCCCTGTGGTATTGGTTGGTGTAAAATTTCCTCCGTGCTCTGCACTCTGCTGAATGGTAAGGAGTAGGAGAGCAAGTAACTCCTGATGTTCAGCTGCTCTAGAAAATGTCACCACCTGTGTCTGTGGAAAGTGTTAAAAACTACTGTCGGAATGTAGCCCTGTTGCAGCAGGGGGCGGAGGGGGCAGATCTGTAAGGCCGCAGCAGGTCCAGTATAAGGCAGGTGAAGGAGATGCCGTATAGTGTGGTTAAGAGGCAAATGAGTCCCCCCGCCAGAGTAGCCGAGCAGCGCTGCAAGTTCTCCCCTTCAGGTCTTCCCTATCCCGGGGTTCACATGCACTTTACCCTCTCTAGAGCAGGCAGGTGGTTCGACGTCTCCTTACTTCAGGATGATGCTGGGATGGAGCTGCTCTGCAAGCCGCGTGACCGCGCAGCAGCGCGGCCAGCGATGGCACCGGAGGCCGGAGGATCCCGCTCACCTCACCTCCGTGGACACAGGCCGGCAACCCCACGTCCTCCCCTCTTGATGTGCCTCTTCGAGGTGAGTCACTGCACTCTGTGCTACCGCGCGGCAGCGCGGTCAGTGATGGCGCCGAGCGTGGGAAGGGCGCGAGATCCCCGCCGTCCACTTTACAGAGCCATAGGCTCTCCGTCCCTCCCCAAGTCCGCCACGGGCGCTCAGGCAGGCACCCTCTCGATCCTGGATGCTATAGATGCGGGTTTGAAAGCTGTCCGCCGGGTTCAGTGCGTTACAGCCAGCGAGAAAGGCGTGGGCTCCACGGAGGTGTGCACCTAGGCATCCATCTTCCTCGGCTTCCGGCCACGTCCCCTGTTTTATTAACTTTTGTTCTTTACTCTTATTACACATCAAGTTGCTGTGGTCCTCACAGATAAAGTTCTGACATTCTTTGTGGTCGATCAGTCTTGGGCACAAGAAACACCTGCCTCATGTCCCACCAACTGGGTTACTTTCTTAAGTTATCGTAGTATCTTTCTGTATCCCACATGATTGGATTACGCTTTTCACGGTCATTTGGGTTTGTTGAATGGATAGTCTGTGATGAGCAAATGGGACAAACAGATCCAATGCCAGCTGTTTGACGACACAATACCTCACGTCCTTCCTATTCTGTGCAAATTAAGGAATGTTCTACCTGAATATAATGAAAGCATTGAGAGCAGAGAAGTCCAACATGTCATTGCACAAACAGTGCCATGGGGGTCATAGTGACCCGACATACTTTATAGTTATATATCTAAAAACTAAAAAGAGTTAAACTGAAAACAGCATGTGTAAGATACCAGCTGAACCTTCATAAGAAAATACATAAGATGCCATAATTGTGTGGAACAAGAGGTGTTGGCAACTACATATGCAATCTGTATGGGGTCACATTGACTCCATGGTACCAGACAAGGGTTAAATATTTTGTTAAAGTTAAATAAAGATTATTACCAAATACATTGCTGTTCTGATTTTGCTTTGATTAGGAGATAGAGGAAATCTTATTTAATGTTTGTGTGCACAGGTTTCTGTAGGTTACTGACCAGCTCTTGCTGCTCATATTGCTCCAGCAGCCATGTCCAACCATGGTGACATCAGTCCCTGCTACATGTTATCTCCAGCACAGGAGCTTTTTTATCTATGCTATTGACAAGCTATTGACAAGCTTTAGCCCTTTAGAGCTCTATAGCCTTGCGCACTACGGTTTTAAAAAAACCTGCACTCATGTGACTGTATCAGGCTCTGCTAGAAATAGCAGAGTTGATATGCCAATTACTGCTGTACAACAGCATGATGTAAAAAGTTATCAATCAGTATCTACTGTACAGATGACACTTACCTGCTTTTATTTTCTGCCATGCTCAGCTACTGTTCAGGGCAGAGCATTGGGTACAGTTTAGGTACAGTACTTTTAGGGACTCGCTGGTAGTGTAGGACACCTTTTAACTGATCATTGATTCTGGCTGCTGCTCCTACCTGCCCCAGTGCAACTCTTCAAATTGTCTGCTAAGTATGAATCCTGCGACACAAAGCATTTCGTTTAATGTTCACCAGAAATTGGCACAAATTTCAGCAAATCTCTGCCAGTTTAAAGCTGGTGTAGATTACAAAAGACAGTCACACATGAAGCTACAAATTTTACTCTAGGACACTAATATTTACGCTAGACTCTGAGGGCGACATGTCCCATTAGGGCTGCACCATTTTTTTTTCGGTGCATTTTGCACCAAAAATCTGTTGACGCCGTATTCTCTATATAAGTGAACTGACATACACCAAACCTAGGTGCATTTTATGCCAGGCATGACACTTTTGAATGTGCATAAAGTAGGCCCTGAGTGTGCAGAAACCCATAAGAAAAGCATAGAGGAGAACGGGAGTAGTAGTACACCTGGTCACAGAGTCCATGGCCACTTTTTATCCAACTGACTTTATTTCCAAGGCAGACACAATAATGAGGAGAATGGTGATATAGTCGTGCCCCAGGGCACAAACTTGATGCTTTTCTAAGTTTCAGAGTGAATGTTTTTTGAAATGCTGTAAAACGCATGTTACTGTGTTGAGAACGCCTGTAGGTGACAGGTTCCCTTTAGGCTGTATTTTAAAATCCGTTAAATATTCTTAAATAATGGATGTATTCATTCACAGTTATGTATATACATAACTAAATGCTCTTGTGTATAGTAGCAAAACAATGTTCTCACCTCCTAGTCCTGGGAAGGGGACATTTGATCAGCTTAGGGATGCCACATTACCTGGGACAGTCCCTTACAGATAAAGATACAACACTGCTTTGGAAAGGGCAGCCCGACTTCTTGGTGGCTTTTCCTGGAGAAATTTCTGCTTCTTAAAAAGCTTGCCAGTTTTGCTGTTTTTCCCCTCTAATAATATTTCTAGGTCCATCAGGGATTTAAAGACAAACTATACAGCATAAACTCCTAGGTGGGAGAAGGACAACAGATTCTGCACACCCAAGATGAAGCAGGAACCATTGAACATACCATATAATATACTGTTAAAAAAAATCTTTCTGTGATAAAATGTGAAAGAGCTTTTTTTGTTGGAGTTTAGATTTTATGAAGTCCAGTGCTTAGTATAACTGACATGCTACTTGTATTCTGCAGGTTTGTATGTTTCTGGTGATACCGTATTTTTTAGAGTTTTTGTTATATTTAAGTACTTTAAAAATAAAAGTTTTTTTAAAAATATTTTTTAAATTCGCATTGCAGCACCACTTTCTGTAACCAAAAACATTTTTATTTGTCCAGCCATGGACCTGAGTGATATATTTTTCTTTGCAATCTGAAGTGAAGTTTATATTGTAGATTTTTTTCTTGTTCACTTTTTATTCCTGTTCTTTGGATATAGGAAGTGACAGAAAAACGCAATTTTGGATTTGGGTATTTTTTTCTCTATGTATGGGATAAATAACTTTATATTTTGATTGACCTTTTATGGACACAACAATATTATTACCAATTATGTTTTACTTTTTTGTATTTATTCTTATTTTTTGTGAAATGGCAAAACTGGGGTGTCTTTATTTTTCCTTTTTTTCTATTTTTTTTTTACTTGCACTTTTTGTTACTGCTAGGGTACATTACAACTAGGGTGCATGATGATGCTTGCACACTGTCCTAAAATAGTAATATGTAGATTGCAGATGAGTATACAATAATAGCTCTTATATTACACATAACTGGCTCAGTGGAAGAAAGTGGTTATTAGCAATAAGTACTGAGATACACATAAGAATGGAAATTTGTTCCAGGATTACCTACTAAATAGGAAAGTGCTGGGTAAAGTTGACATGAAAACTGGCTTATCAATATTAGATGTGAGTAAATAACTTTAGCAATCAATGTCAGACAGCTGTTGCCAAGGTAAATCGTGCATCAAAAAGGGCAGAAATGCATATGATGCGAGTATAGTTCTGCCACTATACATATCAATAGTCAGACAACACCTAGAATACTTTGTGAAGCTTTGGGCACCAGTGGACAAGAAAGATGTAGAGACAAGAAATATTGAAAGACAAAGCGTTCAATAGATGTCTGAATGCATGTGTTGAATGTAACAAATATTACAAGTTAGGCCACAAGGCTGTTTTCTGTATGGAAAGCACACAAATTCTATACTGAAATCTGCGGGCTTTCTGCAGCGAAATCCACATAAAATTCATGTGTAAAGCATCACATTTTACAGTCCCAGTGCCCAAAAAGTTGTGTTGCTGTATAAAATGTACATAAAACAAGAATGCAAGGATTTAGAAATCTCTTATAGCCATATATTTTCCACAACAGAACATAGAACATATATTGTTGGTATTTAATCCAGGTTAACATCTGCGCCAGAGATTCTGTTCGAAGCCTCTGTCACAAAGTGGAGCTGGTTCTGTTTCTCAACTGTTTCTTGACTACAACTAGGTTTTCATTGTGGTATCTGTCATTTTACTGGAAAAAATCTTTTACAGCATTGGCTTCAAATGGATACTCCAACACAGAAACAGATCTTAGACATTTTTCCATTTTACTTAAAAAAAAAATAGTTGGCACAGGATTAACAAAAGACTGGAAAAGTAAGTAGTACTAATGAAAACCAGCTAGAGGGTCAATTTCTGCAGTCGCATGACAGTATAAAAGAGCATGTTAGAAAGGCAGAGTCTCTCAGAAGTCAGAGAAGACAGATTCACCAATAAGTGAAACACTACATCTATAAATTGTGGATCAATTTCAGAAAAATGTTCCTCAATGTAAAAGTGCAAAGATTTAGAGTATTTTATCACCTATAGTACATAATACCATCAAAATGTTTTCATGTGGACATGGACGACAGTAAATACTGGATACTTGTGATCTACAGACCCTCAAACAGCATTGCATTAAAAATGCGCATGATTTGTTCATACAGATTATTGCATAAATTCAGGAATACTTTCAGAAAACATTGTCTGTAAACACAGTTTGTTGTGCAATCTTGAAAGGAAAGTTAATTTTTTGTAATTTAAAAAAGAAGCCACATATCAACACATTCAGAATTACTGCTGTATTTTCTGGGCCAAATGGAAAACTATTTTGTGGTCAGATTAATCAAAATCTGCAGACCTAAAAGGAGAAGATCCATCCAGCTCTTAATTAGTGCATAGCTCAAAATCCTGCATCTTTAGTGGTATGTGCTGGACTAGATAGATGTCTTTCTATTCAGCCTTAGAAAGTATGTTACCATGGGAAAGCTCCTGTTTCCACTTTCAGGAGACATTTACAGTACTCCTTTTCCTACCTTAACCCCTTACCGCTGCAGCCAGTTTTGACCTCTATGACAGAGCCCCATTTCTGAAATCTGACGTGTCACTTCATGTTGGAATAACACTTTGATTCTTTTACCTATTCATGTGATTCAGAGTTTGTTTTCTCATGACACATTGTGCTTTAAGTTCGTAATACATTTTGGTCCATACAATCCTCGTTTATTTCTGAAAATTATCAAAATGTTGTGAAAATGTTTTAGAGTTTGCCATTTTCGAAGTTCATACATGTTTGAGTGTGAGACAGTTATACCACAAAGCATAGTTTAGAACTAGCATCTACCATATGTCTACTATACGTTGGCATCAAATGTCTTCTTTTTTTTTTTACGACATTAGGAGGCTTAAAAGTGTATTAGTAATTCTTCAGATTTTCAAGAAAATTTCATAGATTTTTTTAGGGATTGATCCAATTCTATCTACACTTTGAGGGGACTGTACCGTGAAAGAAATAATTATTTGATCCCTTGCTGATTTTGTAAGTTTGCCCACTGACAAAGGCATGAACAGTCTATAATTTTAAGGGTAGGTTAATTTTAACACTGAGAGTTATCCAAAATAAAATCCCAGAAATCACATTGTATAAATTTATTTTAGAAATTTTATAAATTTATTTGCATTTTGTTGAGAGAAATAAGTATTTGATCCCCTATCAACCATCATAAGTTCTGGCACCTACACACCAGTTAGACACTCCTAATCAACTTGTTACCTGCATTAAAGAGCTGTCTTAAATAGTCACCTTTATAAAAGACTCCTTTCCACAGACTCAATCAGTCAGACTCTAACCTCTACAACATGGCAAGACCAAAGAGTTTTCTAAGGATGTCAGGGACAAGATCATATATAAGTCACCGGCACACGTTAAATGTCATAAAGTGCAAAATCCAAATTGAAGAATCAGAAAGTATAAAGATATAGGCTGCACTCTTTCCCAATTTTCAAAATAAATTCATCTGTGAGATGATATGAGTAATGTTATATTCTTTATTATATCAATTTACAATAATTATTCATCCGGCTTCAAGTTTCACAAAACATAGGATAAAAACACATTGTAGCAGATTCCAATTATACAAAAAGACGTTTTGGTCCAAATAGGACCATTTTCAATGGAATCTATAAAAAACTTAACAAGGACAACACGAAAAATTACTATCATACAGACAAACATATAAAAAATGTATGGTTCGTTGATGTTAGTAATTATTAAGAAAACATTCACGATAAAACAATCTCATAATCCAGAATTATTACTCACTCTTTAATTTTATATTCCTTATTCCATTCCAGCTTTCAGTATTTATACTTTTATGAAACCTAATCAAAAATTTTATTAATCCAAAACACAGTGGTCCAGATTTCAATTCCCATAGGATATTCCGACAACTCAACTCTAATCTCCCCATGTTGGCTAGACACATGATGAAATCATATAGGTGCATCTATACAAGTTAAAAAAAAATTTAAGACATCAATAAATTTAGACAGTATATTGCTTTTTTAAATGAATATAAACTGCTGCCAATAAGTACTGGCGTCGTGCATGCGCATTAACATCTAAGAATACGGTTCCACCATATTTACTAGTGGAACCTGGACTGCGCATGCACAAGTTTTTTAAAAGCTCGCGAGAGAGGTGCCGGTCAAGTACCGTTTTACACATAGTGACTGAACCCTGGAGGTGAGTATATCGCTCTGTGTATACTGTACTATGCTAATATAGAGGACTGAAAAGTGGATTATACCGTTGTCTCAATCACTATGACATATTACTGGGAGGTTTAACCCTATAGTTAAACAATATACTGTGGAACAGAGACTATATTTGGATTTAAAAGTAGTGGTAATGATAGCTTTGTACATTGGGGTGATATACTACCTTTTCAGGGTAAATATTTGGCTATTCATATATTGAAACTGTGATAATTGTACAATATGGTTGATGTCTACATTATTAAATAAAAGAGATGGGGGGATTAGAGTTGAGCTGTTGGAATACCCTATGGGAATTGAAATCTGGACCACTGTGTTTTGGATAAATACAATTTTTGATTAGGTTTCATAAAATTATAAATACTGAACGCTTGAATTGAATAAGGAATATAAAAAGAAACAGTGAGTAATAATTCTGGATTATGATATTGTTATAGCGTGAATGTTTTCTTAATAATTACTATCATCTACTAATCATAATTTTTTTATTTGTTTGTCTGTATGATATAAATTTTTCATGTTGTCCTTGATAACTTTTTTTTATAGATTCCGTTGAAAAAGGTCCTATTTGGACTGGAATATCCTTTTGTATATCATGTGTTTTTATCCTACGTGTTGTGAAATTGAAGCCGGATGAAAAATACTTGTGAATTGATATAATAAAGAATATAACATTACTAGAGATGGGCGAATTTCTCAAAAATTCGGTTCGGTCACTTCGCCGAATTTCCCGACAAAAATAAATTCGGTCCGAATTACTTCGGCACGAATCGAGTTAAAAAACAGCTATTTCCAGGCTGCACAGAGCCTGCAGGGTGCTGTAGAACGTCATGCCATGCTCAAATATGCAGAGGGAGCTTGGTTTGGTCTTCATACAATGTTGTGTTTTAGTATGACATGCACATGACTGCCGCCGCTCTTAGAATCGCTTCACTATAAAATTCCCTGGGCAGTTAAGAGGGCAAAACTGACCAAAAAACTCAAGCGGGAATATAGCCTGATAAAGTCATGGCAGCGAAAGCTGGAAAAAAACAAGCTGAGAGCTCAGGTGGCAACATTAGTGACAGAGTGTGGAGGTGATAGCGGCAGCAGCAGCAGCATGAGGTCAGAGAGTGGCACAATGACATTCTAGAGGTGGCAAAAACAGAAGTAGGCCACAGAGTGGCACAATGACACAGTGTGGAGGTTACGGCAGCAGCAGCATGAGGTCAGACAGTGGCACAATGACATTCTGGAGGTGGCAAAAAAGTAGTATGCCACAGAGTGGCATAATGACACAGTGTGGAGGGCACGGCAGCAGCAGCATAGGGTCGGCAGTGGCACAATGACATTCTGGCGGGGGCAAAAACAGGAGTAGGTCACAGAATGGCACAATGACACCGTGTGGAGGTCACGGCAGCAGCAGCATGAGGTCAGGACAGTGGGGGGACAATGACACAGGTGGAGGGCACGGCAGCACAGCATGAGGTCAGGCAGTGGCACAATGACATTTGGAGGTGCAAAACAGGAGCAGGCCGAAGAGTTGCACAATGACACAGTGTGGAGGTCACGGCAGCAGCAGCATGAGGTCAGAGAGGGGCCCACAATGACATTCTGGAGGTGGCAAAAACAGGAGTAGGCCACAGAGGGCACAATGACAACAGAGTGGGGGTCACGGCAGCAGCAGCATGAGGTCAATTGGAACAATACAAAGTGTGGAGGCACGCAGCAGCGCATGAGGTCAGGCTAGCACAATGAACATTCTGGAGGTGGCAAAAACAGGAGTAGGCCACAGAGTGGCACAATGACAGAGAGGGGAAAGGTGACGGCGGAGGAGCAACACATGAGGTCAGAGAGTGGCACAATGACACAGTGTGGGGGGCCCACGGGAGCAGCAGCATGAGGTTAGGCATGGCACAATGACATTCTGGAGGTGGCAAAACAGTAGTAGGCCACAGAGTGGCACAATGACAGTGTGGAGGTCACAGCAGCAGCAGCATGAGGTCAGAGAGTGGCACAATGACACAGTGTGGAGTTGATGGCATCAACAGCAGCATGAGGTCAGGCAGTGGCACAATGACATTCTGGAGGTAGATAAAACAGGAGTAGGCCACAGAGTGGCACAATGACAGAGAGTGGAGGTGACGGCGGCAGGAGCAACAGCATGAGGTCAGAGAGTGGCACAATGACACAGTGTGGAGGGCACGGCAGCAGCAGCATGAGGTCAGGCAGTGGCACAATGACATTCTGGAGGTGGCAAAACAGTAGTAGGCCACAGAGTGGCACAATGACACAGTGGAGGTCACAGCAGCAGCAGCATGAGGTCAGAGAGTGGCACAATGACACAGTGTGGAGGGCACGGCAGCAGCAGCATGAGGTCAGACA
Organism: Phyllomedusa bahiana; assembly: GCA_025379985.1. NCBI lineage: Eukaryota > Metazoa > Chordata > Amphibia > Anura > Hylidae > Phyllomedusa > Phyllomedusa bahiana. Next base: position 11,181 of record JAODAL010006270.1, on the reverse strand, counting down.
GTGGCACAATGACACAGTGTGGAGGGCACGGCAGCAGCAGCAGCATGAGGTCAGAGAGTGGCACAATGACAGAGTGTGGAGGTGGGTGGCAATACCAGTCCCTGGTAAAGATGGTTGGTGGCAGATGGAGAAATTGTCAGCAGATGTGTGGCATCAGGCGGGTGGCGGCATAAAGAATAGTGCTGAGGCAGGTAGTTTGAACCCAGACTCATTTCTCACATTTTTGGGTGAGGCGTCATGGCTGATTTAGTCTGACGCCTAAGGCATTGGTGTGTAGAAATCCTGGCCGATCCACACCTGATTCATCTTGACAAAGGTCAGTCGTTCCACATTTCCCGTGGACAAGCGGGTTCTCCTTTGGGTAACAATGGCCCCCCCCGCACTGAACACCCGCCTGATGCCACACTACGGGCCCCGGCAGGACAGCTTTCTCCACTGTAAACCGGGAAGTTGCGGCCACACATCCAGTTTGGCTGCCCAGTAGTCCAGCGGATCTTCTAACTGGGGTGGCAGAGTGCTGTCCAAGTAGGCCACCACCTGTTGTTCAGGGACTGCTCCAGTGCTGCGCTGCTGCTGGCGACTACCTTCCTCACTAGGCGGGTGAAGGAAGCTGCTCATCATTGACTCTAGACTTGGGTTTGCTGCTGATGGACTGGTACTGCTCCTTCCCCCCACCTTCTCCCAGCAGCCGCGGCAGTAGTACGTGAGCGCTGAAGAACCCCCCAGTCAGATCTGTCAGAGGAGGGACGATGCCGCACATAGGCAGCGGCCAACTGACTACGGAGGATTTCCCTATAGTATTGATTTTTTTCCTCTCCTCCAGCAGTGGGAAAAAGGCTCCCATTTTGGACCGGTAGCGAGGGCCCACTAGGGTGGAGAGCCAGAAGTCATCCCCCCTCCCGGGATGCTGACTATTCGGCTGCCCACTACCAGGCAAATCAGCATGCTGCGGTCCATCTGCACAAGTGACCCCGAGGGGCTCCCTGCCTCAATCTCCACTGTATACTGCCACGGTGCTTGCGGGTCATCTGCCTCGTCTTCCTCATCTCTATCTACCTCCTCCTGCTGCTCCTGCTCCTCCTCTCTTGTCACCTGGGTAGAAAATCCACTCATTTCACCAGACAATGCTTCTGCTCCAATGTCCTCCCCTCCTCCATTTCAGTCCCCACCGGACTCATGTGGCCACGAGATGTAGTCGCTACGTCTCCAGTCCCCTGTCCAGACAGATTTTTCAGCATCTGTTCCAGGACATGAAGCAGTGGAATGACGTTATTCATCCCGTAGTCCTGGCGACTGACAAATAACGGGGCCTCCTCGAACGGCCTCAACAAACGGCAGGTGCCCACGCATAGCTGCCACTGGCTGACATCAAAGTTACACAGGGGAGTACTCCTGTTCGCCTGGATCATAAAAAAATCGTTAATGGCCTTTCTCTGTTCATACAGTCGGTCCAACATGTGCAGGCTGGAATTCCAACGGGTGGAAACATCGCATATCAGAGTTGTTGGGGGCCGTTTTGCCGCGTAACTCGAGGAGGTGTTCCTGGTTTTGTAGGAATGGATAAGTGCATGCACAGTTTCCTGGCCTTTTTCCCAGAATTTTTCTGATTATCGGTGGAAGACTTCAGGAACTTTTTCACAACCAGATTGGAACACATGCACCCTGCAGGGCGCAGGGACCCTCCCGCCTCGGTGCAGCGCAGCCCCCAAGTGACTTCCATTGCCCCTCACCATGGGTCCGCTTGGCAGTTGGCGCGGAGAAAGCCACACATCGAATTCTTGCTGCATAAACGCGGAGCAGTTCCTCCCCTGTGTACTTCGTTCTCCGAGGCAAGCCAGGTGTAGAACTGCGTGACACCGCTGTGCCCTACACATGTGGTATGATGGGGCAGTACTTGTGGTGGTGGTGGAGGAGGAGGAGGAGGCAGACATTGGCGCAGGAGCCGCCGTTTGACATCGTGGAGGAGATAGCGGCGTCTCCTGTCCAAGTTGTTGGTGGGCCTGGCAGGAAGCACATTCACCCAATGGGCCGTAAAGGACATGTACTGGCCCTGAGCGTAGTTACAGCTCCAGATGTCCGCGCTGCCATGCACCTTGGAACAAACTGATAAGCTGAAGGACTGGCCCACTTTCTGTTCTACATATTTATGAAGTGCTGGTACTGCCCTTTTAGAAAAGAAATTACGGCTTGGAACTCTCCATCTCGGCTCGGCACAAGCCATTAGTTCTCTGAATGGTGCAGAGTCCACATTTGGAAAGGGAGGGACTGCAGTACCAAAAAACTTGGACAGGACACGGTCAGCTGCTGCACCTTTTGATGGTTGGACGCATACTGTTGTATCTTTGCAATCGCCTCGCTGAACAACCGCTGTGGCCATGAGTAGCGAGGGGCAGGAGCATCTGGACCAGGAGAAGATGGCAAAGAGAAACAGCTCCCTTCTGCAGAGGTGGTGGAGCCTTGACTCGCTGCAATGGCATGCGTGCCACTGTGCGCTGCGCTGCTGTTGCTGCGGCGGGAGGATGGACCCCCACATCTGAGCCACGTTTCTCCCAGGCCACCGGATGGTGACGCTGCATGTGTTGACGCAGGGCCGTGGTGCCAACGTTAGCTCCCTGGCCACGCTTTACTTTCTGCCCACAGATCTACATATACCCATATTCGGCTTCCTCCGGTGTCTTAGCAAAGAACTGCCACACCGCCGAGTATCTGATTTTTACCGCCAACGATCCGCACTGAGTGACTACTACCCGCCGCCGCTGCCTCGCTGAGCCCCTGTGCCGCTACTTTCTTGGACTTGCGAAGCGGGTTTTTTACCCAATGGCCGCTTGGCTCCCGACCTTACACTGCTGCTACCCTGATGACTCACGGCCACACAACCCACTTGCTGGCTGCGCCGCTGCCTGACGCGCAAGCTGACGCCCTCTTCTCCTGACGATGATGAAGCCCTTGCTTCACCTGGCTCCCAACTGCGGTCGGCTACGTCATCATCTATTTGTGTTTCATCGTCACGCTGTCCTCAACACCGTTCTTGGTATGCACAGGCTGACCCCTCACAACATGACCTCCCATGCCACTCTCCACATCTATACTTTGCCGCCCACTGCAAGAAGCAGGGGATATTGGCCCCCCTTTCTTCGCTGCCAAGTAGCTGCTGACTGCCCTCCTCAAATTGTTCATCTCGCTATATAGTGGCGCTGAGCCCAGACCCCCATAGTAAAATCTCTGGCTGAGGAACTGGATGGGACAGAGGCGGGTTGAGGACAGGTGAGGGCCGCTGACCCGCTCCCGGGCCATGCCAACTAATGTTGTGTCTGACGATCCCACCGACTCTTGGCTGGGTTGTCAGATGTCATCTGGGGGGAAGGGATGACCTAGTCAACCAATCAAGAACCCTTGGGTTGCTAGTCAGCACACGGCCGCTAGATACTGGCAGTTGTGGCCTCACCGAGTGATCCCTGCTGCGACGTCCCCTTGCTGTGCTGCGACCTGGGCCTGCTCCAGGAATGTTTGTGCCACTGCCACTCGCAGGTTTAAGACCTGCCACCTCTCTGTCTGAGATACTGTTTGTTCTAAAATGTACAGACAACTGTTTGATGAAGATATCTGTATATGATAAATACACACCCTGTATTTGGGCTCCAAATGAACCCACTAAGAAGCTTGGTAACCCTTGGATATAAATTGTGCTCCACAAATGGGCAGGAAAAATTTACTTGTATGTGCCGTTTTAAAAAACTATTTTACTGAATATAAAAGCACAAACAGGCTTAATTAACCTTCGGATATGAATTATGCTACAGAAATTTTTTCTGTGGTGGTGAAAAACAAAGTTTCCTTTTACTGAGTACAACTGCAGAAAAATACTTAGTTAACCCTTGGATGTAAGTTGCGCAAAAGAATTGAGCAACCAAAAACTACCAGCTTTGTAGCGTGTTACAATGGCGTGTATTTTACAGTACAAAGCAAGAGAAAAACTTGTAATTAACCTTCGGTTGTGAATTATGCTACAGGCAAATGTCTTGTTTGGCGGGGAAAAAGACGGTTTTATTTTAGTCACCACAACATCGAAAAAACGCTTAATTAACCCCTGGATGTAAATTGCGCAAAGAATTGAGCACCAAAAACTACCAGCTTGTAGCGTGTTACAATGGCGTGTATTTTACGCTACACAACAAGAGAAAAAATTGTAATTAACGTTTTGCTTGTGAATTATGCTACAGGCAAAATGTTCTTTTTTGGCGTGAAAAGACGGTTTTCCCTTTTTGTCACCACAACAGAAGAACAACGCTTAATTAACCCCTGGAAAGTAAAATTGCGCAAAAGAGTTGAGCAACCAAAAAACTACCAGCTTTGTAGCGTGTTACAATGGCGTGTATTTTACGGTACACAGCAAGAGAAAAACTTGTAATTAACCTTCGCTTGTGAATTATGCTACAGGCAAAATGTCTTTTTTGGCGGTGAAAAAACCGGTTTATTTTAGTCACCACAACAGCAGAACAACGCTTAAATTTAACCCCCCGGATGTAAATTGCGCAAAAGAATTGAGCACCAAAAACTACCAGCTTTGTAGCATGTTACAATGGCGTGTATTTTAACGGTACACAGCAAGAGGAAAACTTGTAATTAACCTTCGTTGTGAATTTATGCTAAAAGGCAAAATTCTTTTTTGGCGGTGAAATAGACGTTTTGTTTTAGTCCCCCACAACAGCAGAACAATGCTTAATTAACCCCTGGATGTAAATTGCGCAAAAGAATTGAGCAGCCAAAAACTACCAGCTTTGCAGCGTGTTACAATGGCGTGTATTTTACCTACACAACAAGAGAAAACTTGTAATTAACCTTCGCTTGTGAATTATGTTACAGGAAAAATGTTTTTTTGCCAGTTTAAAAAGACGGTTTTTTTTTTAGTCACCACAGCAAAACAACGCTTAATTAACCCCTGGATGTAAATTGCGCAAAAGAATTGAGCAGCCAAAAACTACCAGCTTTGTAGCGTGTTACATGGGGTGTATTTTACGCTACCAACAAGAGAAAAACTTGTAATTAACCTTCGCTTGTGAATTATGCTACAGGAAAAATGTCTTTTTTGCCCTGAAAAAGACGGTTTCTTAGTCACCCAGCAGCAGAACAACACTTAATTAACCCCTGGATGTAAATTGCGCAAAAGAATTGAGTGGTATTTGTATTGTAAAAACGCTGTTTTTTTAAATGATTACAACAGGAACAGGCTTAGATAACCCTTGGATATTCAATGTGCTGTGAGCAGATAGCATTAAAATGTATATGCAGCTGCACTGGACCACACTGGACTTCAGATCCAATTTCCCCACAAAATCAGAAATAGAACGTTAAGAGAATAGTCCCCTGAGACAAGCTGTGACACCCCCCAAAAAGCTGTAAAAAATGAGTTCTTTAGTATCAGCTATCATAAGCAGCTGCGGCAGCACCTTCCCAACTCAGTACAGTGAGAGCGGTATGAGCTCCCAGCGTCGTGCCCGGACTTATATAGTGCGGTGACGTCACAGAATCCCGACGGTCTCTGAAATTTGGGTTCATCTCTGCACATGTCATGCAGGCTATGCCCTTCTTCCTCCAAGAGTTCTTTGCCCCCATGTGACGCCATGTGCTCGCAGCCATTTTATCAATCAAAAGCACACTTCGTTCACGCGAAGTACCCCAAAGTTCGACTTCGTTCCGAACCGAAGTTTTCCTGAAATTCTAAACGAATTCCACTTCGTTAGAATCAATTCGCCCATCTCTAAACATTACTCATAATCATCTCACAGATTATTTCCCAATTTTCAAAATAAATTAGAGTGCAGCCTATATCTTTATAATTTCAGGGACAAGATCATAGACCTGCACAAAGCTGGAATGGGCTACAAAACCATAAGTAAGATGCTGGGTGAGAAGGAGACAACTGTTGGTGCAATAGTAAGAAAATGGAAGAAATACAAAATGACTGTCAATCGACATCGATCTGTCACCTCATAGGGTATCCTTAATCATGAGGAAGGTGAGAGATCAGCTTAAAACTACATAGGGGAAACTTGTTAATGATCTCAAAGCAGCTGAGACCACAGTCACCAAGAAAACCATTGGTAACGCATTACGCCATAATGGTTTAAAATCCTGCAGTGCCCACAAGGTCCCCCTGGTAAAGAATCACATGTGTAGGCCCATCTGGAGTTTGCCAATGAACACCTGAATGATTCTGTGAGTGATTGGGAGAAGGTGCTGTGGTCAGATGAGACAAAAATTGAGCCATGTTTGGAGGAAGAGAAATGCTGCCTATGACCCAAAGAACACCATCCCCACTGTCATGCATGGTGGTGGAAACATTATGTTTTGGGGGTGTTTCTCTGCTAAGGGCACAGGACTACTTCACAGCATGAATGTGAGAATGGATGGAGCCATGTACCAGAAAATCCTGAGGGACAAGCTCCTTCCCTCCGCCAGGACATTGAGAATGGGTCATGGCTGGGTCTTCCAGCAAGACAATGACCCAAAACATACAGCCAAGGCAACAAAGGAGTGGCTCAAAAAGAAGCACATTAAGGTCCTGGAGCGGCCTAGCCAGTCTCCAGACCTTAACCCCATAGAAAACGTATGGAGGGAGTTGAAACTATGAGTTGCTAGCGACAGCCTCGAAATCTTAATGATTTAGAGATGATTTGCAAAGAGGAGTGGACCAAAATTCCTCCTGACGTGCGCAAACCTCTTCATTAACTACAAAAAACGTCTGACTGCTGTGCTTGCCAACAAGAGTTTTGCCACCAAGTATTAAGTCTTGTTTGCCAGAGGGTTCAAATACTTATTTCTCACTGCAAAATGCAAACAAATTTATATAATTTATATAATGCGATTTTCTGGATTTTATTTTTGATATTCTATCTCTCAATGTTAAAATTAACCTACCCTTAAAATTATAGATGTTCATGTCTTTGTCAGTGGACAAACTTACACAATCAGCAAGGGATCAAATAATTATTTCCTTCACTGTATGTTAAATACCTCCATTAGTGTTGAGCGATTACGTTGGCTATCGACATCGGGCGATAATCGATAGGCGGCCACCATCGATAAGGTTTTTCGATAGTCGATAGTCGATCATCTCCGATGACCATTAAAGTCTATGGGAGAGCATCAACACCTTCATTCTTACAGGGCTGGAGAAGCTGTAATTAACAGCCACAACAGTCAAATGGATACCTGCTACATCTTAGGCACAACACTTAGGCTATAAAAGCCACAGAAAAAAAGTCACACACCATTCACTATCCCTGTCTTGTACAGCATGACCCTTAAACCTGCATCACCCACAAATTAAAAAGTGCCAGAAGGCAGTATTATTTGAACCATCATTTTACTTGAACTGGACATTGAATATCCCTGTCCTGGAACGCAGCATGACCCTAAAAACCTCATGACCCACAGATTAAAAAGTCCCGGGAAAAAGAAAGTATCTTTGAACCACCATTTTAGTTGAACTGGACATTGACAAACCCTGTCCTTGGACCGCGACTAAACCCTTAAACCTGTCTGACCCACAGATTAAAAATTTCCCGGAAAAAGAGTATTTAAACCAAACCATTTTAGTTGAACTGGACATTGACTATATCTGTCCTGGACCGCAGCATGACCCCAAAACCCCCGCATGACCCACATGACGATGATGATGAGACATTTTGTGGCCATGACTGGGAGATGAGGAGGTAAGACTGCTGGATGCAGGTTGCATTAGCCACTGAAGAACAGATTGGCGACGCTGTTCGTTACTGAGATTCACAGGGCCCTGACCCAGCGATGACAGGCCTGAGGGTCCTGCAACCGACGATCCGCTGGCATGCGTTTTGTCGCCAGCACTGGAAGGAGCACCTTCTCTCGTACCTCTACCTCCATGGCTACCCACCTCTTTGCTCGCTTACCTACTGCATTTCCTCCATGTTCAGAAAAAATAAAAATTTGAGAAGGTATGGAAAAATTTTGGAAATTTCTCTTATTAAAAGACGGCAAATCACAGCTATTCTCAAATCCCTCTAATCAAAACAAAATTTCTGGATTCAAATTTAACTGCAAGGTGTCTCTATCAACAAATCTGGACTGGGCAAAAGTCAAAAAACACGTATCTGTTATGTTTTCGTATAATACACAGTATTTTTTGTACCTTTCAATTCACCTGTGGTGACTATAAAAGTGCAAGGTGGATATATGAACAAAGGTGGAATGGGTAAAATTGAAAATGAACACCTATCTGAAATGTATACTGATAATAAAAGTGGAGTTTTGCACCTAACACAGAGACCTGCAGTTACTAGAAATGATGTGTATCCTAATATAAGTTCAGGCTGCCAATATCCGGGAAAATATTTCAATAGCAAACTGTTAATAATAAAGATATTGCAGTGCAATTGTCTACACTAAGTCTTGGTAACTTTATCCAGTGTTCTTTATAGAGTTTGGGTCTGTGTTCGCCCGCGGGCCCCCCCCCTCGCTCCCTCCTGACTTTACAGCGGTAGATGCCCTTTAAAATTCTCTACCCTAACTACATAAAATCTTCCAATCTCTAATCTAACTAATTGTAAGGATCACAGCTAATAGTAGGGGTTTTTCTCTGTGCAAAAATAGAATAATTTCGCTGAGCTGTTTGGCCACAGGCAGAGCGCAGCTCCTACTCCTATGAACGCTGAGAGACACTGAGGCTGAAAAAGGAAACGCTGTTCTATGTAAAACGAGGTCATGTGATTTTTCCAGCCAATCGCAACCATACACATCCCAGTCATGACGTCGCACAAAACATCTCACCCTGCTCTATTCTGTAATCTGATTTGCTGGCTGCCAAAATTACAGGAAGCGCCGAAAATGGCGCCATCTTAATAGATGATGCACAGATTTTAGCCTTAATTATCGCATGATCTAAAAATTTCGATCACCGTAATAACCTTGCCGATTTCAACTTTGTCGATAATAATCGCTCAACACTAACCTCCATAAAAGACTCCATCTAAGAAACTTCACCCGTTAGAATATTCAAAATAGCATTTAGAAAGTTTTCTAACCGTTTAGGTGTTTCACGGAAATTAAAGCAAAGTGGAGGTGAAATTTCATTTTTTTTTTTCATATTTTCAGTTTTAATCCATTATTCACATGAAACAGTAGATGTTACCTAGAAAATTCAACTCAATATTGATTCCCCCAATTATGCTGTTTTTAAAGATGTCCCATATGTGGCCTTATCGGTACCTTCAATGTCGGGAAGCGGTTAAAGAACTGGCATAGATAAAGAATTCTTGACTTGTATTACATTCAGGCTGAATTGGCCATCCTACTGTTAAATGACATGATTTGTTGCTGTGTTCTGGGGTAACCCCTGAATAGGTGCCACGGACCTCTGATTAGCAAGCACGGCTTTAAAGGCAGAGAGACAAGGGCAAAGACATTTCTATGCCTATAAAAGTCTATTTCAATTAAAGTTTAATCAAAAATAAAAAACTCTGTTAAATCTACCGTGTTTCACTGTAGTTACACAACATAAAAAAATTTTTCAAAAAGGTAAATTACTGTTCTTTGGCCCTTTTTATGGGGGGAATTTTTTGGGCAAGTTTGTTTGTTTCCTTGTTTACCTCAATTTTGTTGTGGGGATTTTTGGGGGCCCATTTAATCTAAAATCCCACCTACCCAAAACGTTTTAAAATTTAATTTTCCCCATGCAGTTTGGTTACCACAGGGCCCAAAGGGAATAAGAAAACCAAAAAGGGGAAACAATTTGTTTAAATTTCTAAGAAAAAGATAAAAATAAAACGGGGACATTATTCTATATTTTTTTTCCCAAATTTCCCCCAGGGTTTAACCCCAATTCAAATCTTAGGGCCAATATAACAAATTTTTCCTTCCCACTTTAAAAATCATATTGAATTATATTGATTTTTTTGAAAAGGAAATTTTCTGATTGCAGTTCTAATATGAAAACAAGAACATACAGTTTAATGAAATATTTTTTTTAAAAAGGGGAAAAAGGGGCCAAATCGTTCTTTTTTTATTAAATTTGTTTTATTTTTCTTTTTTTTGGCAAAAAGAACAAAAAAAAATTTATCCCTTGGGTTCTATTACAAAATTTATATTTGTTAGGGTTGTGAAGGTTTTGAAAAAGTGATATTTAAAGAAACCACTTTTCTTTTTTCTTTTTAATACCCAAACCCATTTTTTGATATTCATTTGATTGAAATTTCCAGTAACTATATTTTTGTTGTTCTTTTTCCATAGCTTAATTGACTTTAAACACTGAGACCCCCTTTCCGGGGCCCTTTTTTTGATGATGCTGCTGTTTTTAAATTTGCACATGCTTTTGTTTTTTATTGAACTAATGCATTGTATGTATGGGAAAGGGGTAACCTCTACAACCCCTTTTTCCAAAAAACAAGCAGCCCTTTTTTTCCTGCCTGGTCTTAGTGAAGCTCTTCAATTCCTGTTAATAAGGTTAAAGGGAATGTGTCATCAAAAATGATTATTTTTTAAAACTCAATTTTTTTTTCAACAAAAATTTTTTAAAAAATTTTTGGTTATATAAATTTTTTTTAATTTAATATCACTTTAAAAAAATTTTTTAAAAAATTCTTTAGTCCTCAGTTTTCATTTTCCCCTAAGCCTAAAAAATTGTCTAAACATTCCGGGTTCTGAACGAAAGATTCTGTAGTCTGTTCTTTTATCAGGACAAAGGGGGTCAAAATGAAAGGAGAAAACAGTGTAATAGTTAACACAGGATCCCCAGTAAACAAGAGGAGATAGTCACAGTCACCCTTTCACCTCCCTGCCCCCGGATTTCTTCCCAGGTCACAGAGGGGGATAAAAAAATTTCTCCTAAAAGAAGTGAAATGGGACTGGGGAAAGAACCTTTGCATGAATTTTAACGGGAAAAGGGGCTTCTCCTGACTGTTTTTAAACCCCTTCCCCGGACTTTTTCCCCCGTACTTTTCGGAAATTTGTGGGGTTTGGTTTTTCCCGCAAATTGCCCGTATGGTACGTAAGGGATCTAGCGCGCTCACAGGCGGGCGCGCAAGATCCGGAAAGGGAAAACCCGGGTAAAATTACCGCGGGAAACATCCCGACCCCCCCAGGCCGGGTGACCCTCCCCCGGGGGGGGATTAACCCCCCCGATGTCGCGACAACCCCCGGTGCGGGGGC